>PVKA01016635.1:0-47492 GCA_004027165.1 Ctenomys sociabilis | reverse complement strand
TGATCATGTCAGCTGCAAATAATGATAATTTGACTTCTTTCCTGAATGTATCCCTTGAATTTCTTTTCTCTTGCCTTATTGCTCTAGCTAATTTGTTCACTGCACATTTTATTTACAGTTTTTTACACTGTAAATACACTTTCTTAATATGAATGGTACCATTTTTCTACTTGAGCCATTTTTATTTTTATTTTTATTTATCTTTTACTTGAGCCATTTTTAACCAAAGCAACATAACATTAGTAATACGAGGTATTAAAATACAGCATAAAAAAGAAAATACAGCATAAAGATCCAAAAGCAGACATACTACTTCTGGTTAGGAATGTAATTATAATGTTACATTTTTTTATAATCTACAATTGTGTTTAGACAATCATACAAACATAGATCACTGATTTGAATAAAATACATAAATTTGTAGCAAAGCTTTGTAGTTATAAAAAATTACCCAAGAATGCACAAAATTAATGTTTATCCCACCCTGGTGTTATATTCCTGGATCCTTTACCAATGTTACATGAGGAAAAAACAAAAGCAAAGCAAGGAAAACCTGAAATCAAAATCACTAATGTTATCAAGTAGAGAAACAAATAAATTAAAATCTAGCAGCCACCAGCAAAGGTACAGCAAAGATAATGCTGTAAAAAGAAAGAAAATTCTTAGAAAACTGTATGCATCATATTCTTTCAAACCAGCAAAATATGCTCCTTCATACAACAGAAGATAACATTTTTTTCCTGTTACAGAAATACAGCTCTTTTTTGAACATTGCAAATGGATAAAATGTGTTTGTCATGGTAATTGTACTGAACTATTACACAGTGAAGCAGGAACACATTTGTGGATTCTGGGGATGATGTGTACTATAATACTTTGATTGTGATAGTGGATATTCTAGGGGGGAAAACACAGAAGTACAAGACAAAGGTGAATGAGACTTCTCTAATATTTTAGAAACATTTAGATGGGATGGAATTTATTTATTTATGTATTTATTTTGAGACAGGGTCTCACTGTGCAGTTCAGGCTGGCCTCAAACTCACTTTGTAACTCAGGCTGGTCTCAAACTCACAACAATCCTCCTGCCTCAGCCTCCCAAGTGCTGGGATTACAGGCGTGCACCACGACCCCCGGCTTGAGATGGGATGGAATTTAAATGCAGTCCACTCTGCTTTTGAAGAGGCTTTGGTTCAGCTCCCAAATCTCAATTGCCTGACACAGTCCCCTATGAGAATACTCAAAAAGGTGTCTTCTTAAACAACAGACCTATTTTTAGTGGTGGAGCTGCTCTTAGTAGCTTTTTCAGCATGGGACTTTGGAGGAAGTCCTACCTTTCTTTGTATAATCCCTGTATGTTGCCTGTATTTTGAACAGCCTGATTTCACATTCAGTAGTCCATATTGCTATCTTATCACCTTTAGCTCTAACATTAACAACAGGTACACACACACCATCACTGTGGTCATTAAATGATTCTCCAATAAGGCACAGCAGTATTTCTAGCCAAAAGCTATCCAGATCACTTCACCTCTGCTGTTTGTTCAGTGTGATTAGCCATTGTCCTCCCTGCTTATTTTTCTGGTCTTCCCACATGGGTTCAGTACCATCCTTAAAAAGGGAATAGTCACAGCCTGCAGTGGATATTCCTGTCTTGTTCCTAATTTCAGAGGAAAAGCTTTTCAGCATTTCCCCTTACTGTCTAGAGAATTTGTTTTCAAATTGAAATCTAAAGAATAACCTTCACATGAGAATGGCTGACTTTAGGGATTAGGAGTCATACATATTAGATTCTTACTGATGCTTCTGTTCCTGGAGTAATCTTGCCCTGTAGCTAGAATGATTGCATACTGGTAGAGCAGATTCAATTTACAGGTAGTTTTTATTTGACCTGTACTGTTTTTGTGTTGTTTTTTAATCTCCAACAATAATAAATGGAAGAGTTCACATGATTTAGTTTTCTGACTTTTGTTAGAAAAAAAATTGGAATATCTTCTAGTTTTATCTTTGTACAACAAAATAATGGAAAGAACTGTGGTAGCAGCTCTGGTAGTTAAAATTTGGTGTATAAACTCCCATAGGTAGTTTATAGTCCCCACTACTTGCCTGGGTTTACTGGTGTTTACCTGACTGAGAGTCTTAAGAATTTGAGACCTTTGCTTGAATAAATTGGGATACCTACTGGCTAGATAGGAAGGAATGATTACTTATACTTCTCATTAAACTCTGTATCTTTAAAGGGACTTTCATTGAAAAATTTTATTTTTAAAAAGATGTAATCTGTGTGATAGTGAAGTTTTATCCCCTTTGAAATATTTCCACTTTCCTAACATGTAATAATAAAATAGATGTAAATGGTGGTTGCTCATCACACATTTGGTGGGTATTTTACTTTAGCAGGGTGAGTGATTAACTATATAAACATTTACTTTTTGACCTACTAAATGTATCTGTTTATTGACACTTACTTTGAGTTCAAGGAATGTGAAACTCATCAAGGAGAAACTTCACTTTATAGGTTTGTTAGATGTCTTCTGAGCATGACTGTTGTCTTGACTGATTGCTATCTTAGATTGGAAAAGTGTTTTAGATTGAAAAAATACTTAGCTATCAAAATTCCCTAATGATTATAATAATCATAATTTTACTAATGTGAGTAGGAAATGTAACTAACCTTTGATACTTTGGGATACTGGAGATAATGACATTATTGCATTATTCTAACTATTGTGTAGTAATGAGGTAATGTAGTTAATTTTTAACCTAGTGTATTTTTTCTTATTCTACTTCCCACGGAAATGTTTCTATCTCTCATAAATGGAATTGTAAAATCATTTTCTTAGAGATGCATTATGAAGTCATTTAAAAATTCATTTTTTAATGAATTTATACTGCAGATTATCAATATAGTGGGCAGGGCATGGGTGATAAAAATTGTTATAAAATAGTTGATGCTGCATGCTGTCTAGTTTTCTAAAGAAAACAAAGAATCATTAAAGTCATGATGACTTTTGGATATACAGTGGCCCTTCAGTTAATGAACTTAATTCTTCCCATGATTCTGGTCATAGAATTCATTACATCATTCTGGTTACATCTTAATTGTGGAACAAGTTCTGCAGCCAGAATCATGGAAAGAATTTTGTGACCTGAGGTACAACTGTATGTTGAGAGATTCTGTTTTGTCAGAAAAAAGAATAGAAGAAATCAATCACTTTATTTTTGATAAGACAATCACTTTATTTTTATATACAGTATGTATAGAAAAAAAACCATACTTTGTAATCCAGTATAACTGAACTAACTGTGGAGTATTGGAACTCGAAGACAAAGGAGGAGTTGCCTTAGCGTACTTAAGTATACTCTATTTTGGAGTTAATATTACTTCTTGCAACTTGGTTTTCCTGAAGCTGCATCAAATTATTGTGATTTAAGTTTTTAAAACAGTTTAGATGGAAAATAATGTGTTGATAAATCTTGGCTCTAGAAATGTAATTTATACATGGAGGTGACAGGAATAATTGTGAGGAGGTCAGTTTCTGAACAGTAATGTACACAGGGGTGTTCTGTACCCATAGACCCAAAATTGTTTCCAGGAAATAGCCAAATAGATTATTTTAGAGGAGTATGCTTAATCAAACAGTTAATATTAACTTACAGATATTATTGACAGTCTATCAGATAAGCAAAGGCAGATGTAATAAAACAAATTGCTCACTATATATATTCCAAACAGTGTATGGGCAGGCCACACCCTTGGTTTCTTGCTCCTAGGTGAAAGAGGTGGGTCTTTCATTTTTACAGATGTAGGAACTTGAGTCTTTAGAGGGGTTCAAGGGAATTGATGACTTGCTCAGAGTCCCAAATAAAAATTTTATAATAAAAGTTTTGAAATGCATTGCTGTGTTATTTCTGTACAGAGAAACCATTTGTAAACTAGATACCATTAGGCCTATACATTAAGATTGATATTTATGTTTTAAACTCACAGGTTGCTTAAAGGAAAAAGATGTGACCAACTATAACTACAAATTCAAAAAAATCACTGTCTGGTCTTTTACAGAAAAAAAAGATTCACAGATTACTAAAGAAAAACAACAACACTGTAAAACCCTTATTTTAAAAAGATTACTTATGTTTATACATTGAAAGTACTTCTTGATCTTTTTTGGAAATCCTTTTTGGAAAGCTCTGGTTAATTTCTGTAGAAAAATGAGTAAACAGATTTTTACCTAATTTCACAAAATTCATTGTGCCCTTGAAATCTGTGTAGGATTCTTTGTCTTCAAGTTGAAATATAAATACAGAGAGGATACAACTTTGTTGCCATAATAACTATTAAATCATTATTCCACCTTGGAGTCAAACATTACTAGGTGTTTTTGTTTTGTTTTGGTGTAGTATCAGAGAGCATGACACTTCTCTAGAAAATCATAAAGCCAAATATCTGTTGATTAGCAGACATTTTATAGAGTAATTCTAAAATCCCTCCTGCCAAGTTGCTAATACTGACATAAAATTTCATACTTTCTGTATTTGACTAGGGAAAAATGATATGTTAGAATTGTTTACCTTCAGATGAGTACAATTACAGATAATAATAGAATGCTAGGACTGTAGGATTATTTAATTCTTTTGGATTTTAAGGCTTAAGAGAAGTACCTAGGTTGCCTCTTCAGTAGATAGAACTTTGGAGTAGTGTGACATATTTCAATGTCACTCACTCAGCACTACCCTGAGCTAGAGACCTTAAGCAGAAGGCACTAATGTTCTTTGTCTCAGTTTGCTTATCAAGATGGGATGATGAGAACATTGTTATAATTGTAGATAAGTGTCACATGTATGACAATTATTGAATACATCCTTTCATAACTAACTGAATATCCATTTGTGATTACCCTATATTTGAGATATAGCATATATTTTCTAGGTAAAACTTAAAAGTTTTCAGGGGCCAGCCAGATTAAAGCACCTGCTTAGGTGGACACAGAGGCCAGGGGTTTAATACCTTGCCTGCTGTACTGGCCCCATCCTGGGAGCACACTGAGATAGCAATTGAGACTAGGCATGGTGGCATGTGCCTGTAATTCCAGCTCTTGGGAAGCTGAAGACAGGAGAATCACTACAAGTCCAATTTACATGGTGAGACCCTGTAGACTCTGTCCTAAATACATTTAAAAAAAAATTAATAAAGTTTTCTCATTTCCAATGAAAATTACTGGGCCAGCTCAGCAGATTAAAGCGCCCACAAACAGGCACAGGGGCTGAAGATTCTATCCCTAGGCCTGCCGTGCTGGTCTCAACCCTGGGACATGCTGAGACAGCAATTGAAGCTGGGCATGGTAGTGAGTGCCTGTAATTTCAGCTCTTGGGAGGCTGTAAACAGGCAGGTCACTTTGAGTCTGATCTAGTAGTGAGACCCTGAACACCATGTAGGCCGTTCCATAAAATACCAAAAAAATCAGTAATGAAAATTACTTTAAACATTCAAGTAGTTAGAAAATAAGTAATATTAAAGTAAAAATCTACTCTAATACATTTTCTTAAAGGAAACTGTTAAATTTGGAAACTGTTCTTTTATTTTCTAAAAGAATTACTATAATTTGTTATTAATTTGTAAAAATAAGGTACCCTACTCCAGTTTTATTATCTTTCCCCATCTGCCTTACTGTATCTTGGACCTTTTGAACGTGCTGGCTTCACTTAACAGGTGCATGGATTACGCTGATGAATAGTGCCAGTAAATTACTTTTTTACTGAGGTATTTCTCCTCAGTTTCTTAGTAATCTAAATAAGGACACCATACATATCCTTTTAACTATCTCTTTGAATAAATACTGCAGGGTATTTTTTTAGCTATTTTTGTTTGGGTTTTTTATTTTTTAATTAATTTATTGTTATTTTTTTTTTACCAGGAATCAAACTCACGATCTCAAGCTTGCCAGGAAGGCCCTGTGCCACTAGCTATATCCTGAGCTATATCCCCAACTTGTTTTATACTTGAAGATGTTCAAACAGTATTGAGTAGCTAAAATACTAGAAGTGAAATGTCTGCTCTCAGTTTTAATTTTGTCCCTATGATATATGCAGTGTTAAATTTGAGGTCTGCACTTAACTGTTCACAGCAACATAAGCCTCTTGTATGTTGAGGAGATGTCATATCCGTCTTATGCTCATTTCTTCACTTCCCATCCTCTGTCTTTTGTAATAAAATGGGATTGGTATATCAGTGTAACATAGACATGTTTCCAGACAGTATTATGAATCCTAGTCATTCACTCTTTACTGTTGGACATGTAATCTGTCTCTGACCTCTCTTCCATCTTTTTCTTCTCAGTCTATTTACACTTTCTGAGTATTCTCATATTCCCAGCATGTTCTTAACCACAGGGCCTTTGCTACTCCCTTTTATGGAGTTTTTCCACACAAAAAAAGGAAAGCCTCACTTCATCATATTTCAGGTCTCTTAAAAATTACCTTTTAATCAGTGATTTTTTTGCACAAACTTATTAAAATTTGATGTCTGTATGTGTATCTGCTGATAAACTTTCACAAAGTTTCACATGGGAGTATATATATATATATATATATATATATGCATGCCAGGGAAGCGCTTAGTCCCTTGGGCCATCTCCCCAGCTCCTATTTATATTTTTATTTGGATTCTCTTCTTAGATACAACTATACTATGTAAACATCAATATCTGCTAAATAGTATATCTGGTGTTTATGCTGTGTACTACCACCCATGTAACTGAAATGAGGTGATTTTTCAATTCAATCCTTAACATCTGTAGTTTTGGGATTTCTTAGAATGTATGGAGCACATTTGACTTTTTTTCTTAAAGGATATAGTTGTAAACACAGGCTAATGACATGTAACTCAATACCATTATGCAATCAGCGTTGAAGTACCCCCCACACACACATACACACATACATGCACTGTTAGCCCATTTAGGTCAGGCAGTTTGTGGTGGATTTGATGTCTGTCCTGGCACTACATGGGTACTCTCCTCTCATCTGTCTGTCTGTCTGTCTGTCTCTCTCTCTCTCTTTTTCTCTCTCTCACACACACAGTCAAACACATGCATTTGTGTCCTTCTCTGACACCCAGAAACAATCGTTTTTAAACTCACATTCTTAGAAAAGTAAATATTGAGAAACTAGATTATACTTTCTCTGGACTGATACAGAATAATAGTGAAGCTCTTCATTATTCTGGTGCATAATTGCCAGTTTCTTTGAAATCCATAAATGCTTAAGAACACATTTCTTTTTATTCTCTCATCATCATGTTGGGTTTTATGCCCAATAATTCTTCATGTATTATGACAAGAATGGAACTGATAATATGGGTAGGATCCTAAAGTATCTGAGCTCTGATTTGCCTAATTTTGATAAAGGAGCAAGGAATTTTCTCATTTTCTAGCATAATTCTTTTTTTTTTTTTTTTTTTTTGGTCTTTTTGAGACAGGGTCTCACTATGCAGTTCAGGCTGGCCTTAAGCTCATTTTGTAGCTCAGGCTGGTCTCAAACTCACAGCAACCCTCCTGCCTCAGCCTCCTGAGTGCTAGGATTACAGGCATGCGCCACCACACCCGGCTACCAGCGTAATTCTTATTACTATATATTTAAAAATGGTAATCATAGCATGAGATTTTACTTTATATTAGTTATATTTACTGGGTTATTGGTAAAGATGTACCCAGTTAAACAGCATTTCTGATCCATTGTATGTAGAAATGGTATATTCCTAGTGTCAGTTCCATTGTATATTTGTACAATCTACAATTATAAATGACTATTGTTTTTTGTTGTAAAATCTGAAGTAGCAATGAGATCTCCCTTCTCTTTCTTGCTGTCTATAGGAATTTATTTATACTTTGTCTTGAATCCTGTTCTTAAATACACCTATGCTATTTAAGAACAGTATCTGCTAAATAGTAGATGTTCTATTTGTGCTGGTGCTACATTTTTTTTGTTTTTACCTTTTCACGCAATAGCTTCTTAAAAATTTCATATTGTACTAATGCTCATTACTAAGGATGATTATGGTTGCTGACTATGCAGTCCTACCTTAGCCATTTGGTTGTGCAAGTAATTCAAAGCTTTGAGTTCTTTGCAACTGGCTGCTGAGATAAGCCATTCTAATGTTTGCATGGGAATTATTTTATATCACTAAAAATCTTGTTTTTGTGATTATCAAATTCTCTGTAAAATGTAGGACAAGGGATATCTGCTGTACTTCAGTGTTTGTAAAGATTAGTTCTCAGTGTTCATTTAACTGCTTGTATTTTAATCAGGACCAGAATGGCAAACTATTTCAGTGGAAATAATTTCACTGAATGTAATAAAATGGCTTTTGTTTAGTGATTCTGGCATGGTGAGTAGTATCGGTTTATTTGGTTAAGATATTTTAATATTAATAAAGTATGAAGAGAAAATCATTAATCTGAATCTAAAATAAAACCTATAAATAGATCTAAATGGTAGCATATGTTTTTTAGTAAATTACTTCTGTAAAATAACTAAATTACTCAAAATATTTGAACTTCTTTGTACTACAGTGTTAGGATTTGAACTCAATAATGGTAGTCAATGAATCAGAAATTTATCAAACTACACTTTGGTTGTAATTGTTGGAGCTTAAGGAATATCTGTGCTTTGAAAGTGTTACTTAAAAGTAACTTGACCAGTTGTGCTGAAATAGAATTTAAAGCTAAGGAAGTTTTTCTTTTTTTATAATTAATATTACCTTGTTGGTTTAATATGTCCTTGGAGAAGATACGCAACTTGTTTTATTGAGACTAAATGAAATAAAAATCTAAAATTTTAAAGTTTAAGAGAGAATAATTATGGAAGCATGGGTGGTATTTTTTAGTCTTCACTTTCTTCTTATTATTTTATTTCCTTATTAGTTTTTCTTTTTTTTTTCTTTATTTGGGGCAGGGTCTACAGGGTGTTCAAGCTCTCACTACACAAATCAGACTCTAATGATTCTCCTGTTTACAGCCTCCTAAGTGCTGGGATTACAGGTATGCTCCACCATGCCCAGTCTCAAAAGCTGTCTCAGCATGCCTTGGGGGCCGGGTTGGCACACCAGATACCCAATCCCAGCCTCTGTGCTCTGCCTAATCTGCCTAAGCAGGTAGTTCACTGAGCTATCAGGCCGGTCCTCCTTATTTGTTTTGCAGGCTGAATCTTTTCTTTCTTTCTTTTTTTTTTTTGCAGAACTGGGGATTGAATTTAGGCCCTTGCGCATATTCTACTGAGCCATCTCTCCAGCCCCAGCAGGCTGAATTTTATCCTAACATAGGTCTAGTGTAGCAGTTCTCCCATTTATGGAGATACAAAATGTTATCTTACAAAACTTTTATTTAATAAATACCAAGTTGAGTGAGATAATTACAAACAGGTGTAGATGTACAGGTAATAAAATTATTTATACTTCAGAGAATGTCTTGTTTTTCTAAGATTAGAGAAAAATTGGGGAAAACCTATACAGTTAAAAGTTTACTATTAACATTCTCATTTCTTTTGTTCAGACCTTTTGCTAGTCCCTCATATCTGGAATGGAATTGTCTGATACATCTGACTGCCTAGAACACCAGACTTGTGTATTATATACCTCATTGTTCATGTCTTTATTGCAGTAGGTGATAGTTACCTTAAGGTGGTTTATTTCTCCCCTTTAGTCTGCAAGGCTTCTATTTATTCAATAAAGGTTTAATACTGTCTTTTCTCAGGCTACAGTGAACACAAAGAATTCATGCTTGCAGGCAATGAATTAAACCAGTCCTTTCAAGGTTTTCTTTTGTCTTTAATGTAGTTGTGAACAATAGTGAACTTAAAATAAGGTAATAGTTTATGACTTGTAACTTTAAAAGAATTGTCATGATTACAAGTTGCTACAGTCTGATTCAGTGGTTTTTCAAAGTGTGTGGCTGGAGTACCCTTTTAGATCTCCCAGTCTTTTACCAAGGAGTCTACTAAGTCAAAGCTCAGTAACACTGTTATATCACTATTGTATGTCTTTCTCACTTTCATTCTTTCACAAGTGTTTTCCAGATGCTATATATGTGATGATATCATCACTTGGACAACTGATGGAACCTATTCATATATATATATTATTTTCTTCAGTACTGGGGATTGAACTCAGGACCCTGCACTTGCCAGGCAGGCACATAGTCCACTGAGCTATTTCCCCAGCCCTTCTGTTCTTCTGTTTGTACTAACTGCTAACTGCTATCATTTAAAAATTATTAAGGGTAAATATTAACATACCTAATTAACACATTGTGAGGTCTTCAGTATAATTGAAAATAGTATAACATTCTTTAGTATTAACATTCTCCTTTCTCTTCTTAAGACCTTTTGCTATTCCATCTTATCTGGAATGGAATCATCTAATATATCTGACTGATCCTGAGAACAAAATGTTAAGAATTACTGGTCTAGTCTGAGTTTATTTTTACCATATATGAAGAAATTACCTCTGTTGCTTCATTTTCTCAGTCAATTTTTTTTTTGGCGGAACTGGGAATTGAGCTCAGGCCCTTGCACTTGCCAGGGAAGCACTTACTCCACTGAGCCATCTCCCCGGCCCCTAGTCACTTTTAATAAATATAGATACTTCTTTTTTAGTTGCTATCTAATATTACTTCTCCATCTTGGTATTGTAGGGCAAACAGGGTTGAGTGGATCTGCTGTTTTTTGACTGTACTGTTTACTATGGGATCATAGACAAAGCACTTGCACTTCCTTAACGTTAGTATCCTCATAGGTAAAATTATGAAATTTTGGTACCATACATTGTTATGAGGAGTCATAGGGTGTAAGTTATAGGGTGTCTGTGAAAGTATCATATAATTTAAAGAAGTGTTAGAAATGTGTGGAGTGGTAGGTTTTATATTCTCTTGTTCAGAGTTATTTGTTTGGGAGGAGCTAATAAGTATAAGCTTTAGATTTGCTCAGTTTATAGCTGTGTAAAAGCTGAGAACTTTTATTTAATTAATCATACACTATGGTAAGAGACTCTTACTTTATGATGAACATAAAAGAATATTAGAGTTAGTAAACATGGCCCATCTCCTGTGATACCTTATCTCACTGGTGCATAGGGTATCAGTTAACCCTGATTCATCTTTGAGTCACCAGCTGTTTGACTTCTTTTGTGAGGGACCTAAAGTCTGCATTATCACTCTTTTTTTTTTTCAGCATATCTAAAAAAACACTTTGGCCAGGGAAATAACTCTGTAGAATAAGTGCTTACCTGGCAAGTGCAGGGTCCTGAGTTCAATCTCCAGTACCAAAAAAAAAAAAAAAAAAAAAAAAAACTCTTAAAGTTGTGAGGTGTTTTTAGATCTTGATTATTCTTTTACAGAATTAGTAGTTTGCATAAAAGTGAGCATTATAAGATAGTAGTGTGTATTATTCTTGGTTTTAGTTGCATAACTATTTGGAATACTTTTTTATTTCCATAGAGACATTAAAATCAGTTTGTGAAGTGTAGACTTTTTCAACAATAGTATATACCAAGGAAGTCCATAAATAGAACAATTCTCCATGACTATTCTTACATCATTTTCTTAATATATTCATTTAAGCTTAGGTATAAAACTTAATGACGGAAGTTTATAAAGGTGTCTCTGAAACTGCAAGTTGATGGTATCACAGAGAATACAGTCTTCAAAATCATAAACTCATGGGGACTGAAATCATGGCCATGTGGAATCTGAAGCCGCACATGCCATAAATTGAGGTCTCAATGTATTGGGTGTGGAGAGAACCTATGGTCCTAAATACAAAGCAGACTTTTAGACTGTGTTGACAGGTACCTCAAAAGTAATAGAGAAACTTTTAAGAGTTCTGTTTCACAAGTAACTCTTACATAGCGCCTTATAGTTTAAGGTGCTAATTATGAATTAATCTTACTTTATTCTCTCACAGATAGTGAAAGAGGTATATTGTCTCCCCTTCTTTGAGTAGGAAATACAAACCACAGGTTTTCTAAAGTGGTAAAGTTGAGTCTGATATTTGCATTTTCTACATTTTTTGTTCATTTCACAGTAACCCGTCTCCTTGATAAATTCTAATCTACCTATTACTGAGTATTTCTAGAGATAGAATGCTTGCTCCGCATTAAATGACTGTGTCCCTTTTTTATCTAGCTCTATTAAAGGTTTTCCTTTTATTGAACTGAAAACTCATAACATATTGATCACTTAGACAAGGACACAACAAACTCACCTCAAGTCAAGCAGGGAACCAAGTGATGGAGAGTGGGGAGGGGAGAAGTGAAGGAAGACATAAAAAGATTTAAGATATGTCATGTACATGTATCAACTTCCTGCAATGAATGTAATCATTGTATGTCACAAACATGAACTAAAAAAATGAAGATGAAAGTGGAGGAAGGAGAATAAAAGAATCCAAGTACAGTATACTGCTAAGTGTGGCAGTGCATACCTGTAATCCCAGCACTTGAAAGACTGAGGCTGGAGGATTACCCGGAGTTCAAGGCTGGCTTGGGCTCCATGGTGGATTCAAGGCCAGTCTGAACTATATATTTAGCAAAACTTATAACAAAACAAAACAGATATATAAAGTACATATACTTACTTCCTAGGATGAATATAAACCTTATGGACTGCAGACATGTACTAATAAAAAAGTTTTTTTTTTCTTTAAAGCCAGTAGTTCTAGGGCTGGGAGATAGTTTGGTGGCCTAAGGGCCTGTTTGGCAAGCAGTACCGAGTTTGATCCCTGACACCACATGCCATGCTGGCCCTGGAATCCGTGGAGTGCCACGCGGGCCACCAAAACCAGGCATGGTGTTTTACACCTGTAATCCCAGTGCTAGGGAGGCTGGAAACAGGAGGATCATGATGAGTCCAAGCTGCATAGTGAGACTCAGTATCAAATAAATAAATAAATAAATAAATAAATAAATAGATAGATAGATAAATAAATAAATAAATGCTACTAGTTCTAGACCTCAACATATTTTTTATATTGAGTTTGTTGTAAACCTTTTTTTCTGTAATGATCCCAGTATTTACAAGTTTTACTGCCCCCACGTGATCACCAGCTGGCCTCCAGGGTGTTTTGTAGAGAAATCTTGAAAAGACATCTTGAACATATTTTAGATTAAAAGATTCTCCCCAATCCACATATGAAAAGGTTTGGCTTCTCTTATAGGTGAAAAATCAAATAGTTTTAGATTTAACTTCTACTAAAGTAATGCACATTTTAAAATTGAAAATTTCCTTTCAACTTTTACTAAATTATAACTTACTATCTGAAAAGTATACTCATTATGAAGTTCAACTCAATGAATTTTGACAAAGGGAATAGACCTATGAAACCAGAATTCAGAACAAGCAGTAGAATGTTAGCAGCAACTAAAAATCTCCTCATAAGCTACCCAGTCACCTCTGCCTAAAAGTAGCTACTTTCCTAAAAGTTAATAAAAGTAGGTACTTTGCTGCCTAAAAGTAGCTACTGTCCTGACTTTCAGTATCGTGGCTGTTTGTATTATTTATGCCTGTTTTTAAACTTTATGTATTTTGAATCACACTGTATTCTTTAATTTCTTTGGCTCTACAATGTATAAGATTAATCCATATTGTTAATTTATGCATATAAAAATAGTTTCTTTTTATTTATCATATTTTATTATTGCACTGTGAATTACAAAACCTCAAGGTAACCAACCATTCCACCAATGATGGGCTGTTAGGTTGTTTCAGTTTCCCACTGACTCAGGCTTAAAAGTCTGAGTTCCAGAGGAGGAAAGGCTTGTGAAGCACAGCAATGATACTATTCTAAGACTTCTCCCTGGTCATTTTGATCTCCTCATCCTTCTGAAGAAACAATGTTTTGTTTTGTTTCTTTTATGTATTTGGTAAAGTGAGAGTGGTACCATTCTCACATACAACAATGTTTTGTTTTGTTTCTTTTGTGTGTTTGGTAAAGGGTGTCACTACGCAGCTCAGACTCATAGTGATCCTGTTTTCAGCCTCCCCAGCACTGGGATCACAGGCGTGTGCCACCACGAGCGGGGACTCATTTACTGGCTTAATGCTAAGCCTCACGGGGTGGGGCTGACGAGGCAAGCAGGACCAGAATCAAGCCCCCCCCTGCGCTTGCTAAATAAAGCAGGCACTTATTTCTCTGAGCTATCTCGCTGGCCATGATAGTGGTTAATGAATATTCATACATACTTACTTTTTTTTCTTAATTACCATAATAATTCTAGTTACAGCAAATAATCTCAACTTCATTGGGTGAGGAGTAGCAGCAATTATATGATTTCTACTAACTGATTGATGATATAGGTGATCAGACACCAATAGAATAGCAATGCAAGCAGTATTATATAATTGAATTGGAGATATTGATTATATTTATATCATGATTTCTTCTCCATTCCAATTCATGAGATTTACAACAAATCTTTATTATCCAAGACAAAGTCAATATTATCCCAATGTTAGGATTATTGTTAGCAGCAACTGATAGATCAGCTTAATTCAGCCTCCATCCTTTTTTACCTTCATCAATAGAAGGTCCTACCCCAGGATCATCATTACTTCATTCAAGTATTATAGTAGATAAGTGTTTGAACTTTTTTATACATTTATATTGCTTAGAACTAGGAGGATTGCTAAGTCATAATCTATGCATCTCTTCAGGTGTAGTAGATACTGACATGTATTTTCAAAGTGCAATAGTTGTGGTAGTCAATACCAGCAGTTTCACATAATCTCCAATATTTTATGTTGTTGGATTGGATAGTACCAGATGCCATCGATTAGCTGTGCTAGTTGCTGATCCTTGGAGCACTTCATGGCTAACAGTCATTAATGTTTATTGCTCTTTCTTCAAAAGTAGCTGCCATGTCCACACTGTTCAGGATAAGAGCAGACTTACATGATCTTTTGTGCTATTATCCCTCATGATCCATTAGCAAAATTCTTGCTTCCTGTTCCTGTGACCTTAAGCAGTGACCAGAACACTGCTGGCTTAGAAGTCTGAGTTCCAGAGGAGGAAAGGCTTGTACCAAGAAGCACAACAATGATACCACTGAACTGGAACCTAAGACTTCTCCCTGGTCATTTTGATCTCCTCATCCTTCTGAAGAAACAAGCCAAAATGGATGTCACGGTGATGTAATTGATCCAGACTATTAAGAGGAAATTGGACTACTGCTCCACAATGGAGGAAAGGAAGAATATATGTGAAATACAAAAGATCCCTCAGGGTGCCTCTTAGTATTACCATGCTCTGTTATTAAACTCAGTGGGAAACTGTAGCAGCCTAATCCAGGGAGAATGACAAATGGTCCAGAGTTTTCAAAAACGATGAAGATACGGATCACTCCACCAGGGAAAGAACTGCTGAAGGTCAAGGGAATGCAGAATGGGTAATGGAAAGATCTACAACCTTGTAATCAGCTAGGGAAAAGAGTATTGTATTCTACTATTCTTTCCTAATGCTTCTAATGTAATATAATGTTGCTATACTTAATAGTGGTCCTTAAGGATTGTAAAATCTGTGTTATAATGTTCAAGCTATGAAATTATAAAAGTAACCATCATCCAAAGAAAACTTATCTTCTACTCTCGGGAGGGAACTAGTGCTTTCCATTTGACACAGGACAGTTATAATATATTAGGCATAATTATGAGTATATTTTTGTGTCTGAAGACTGGTTTAAAGCAATGTGTTGACAAGGGGTGGTGAGCATGAGCTCATTGTCTTACTTTTTTTGGCTGTAAAATGTGTTCCTTGGTCAGAGAAAATGCTGTGTGGAATTCCGTGATGGTAGAAAAGGCATTCTATGAGTCCACGGATGGTAGTTTTGGCAGGATTATGTGCAGCAAAGACAATCCATATCTAGAATATGTATCCATGACAGTGAGGACAAAGCACAGTCTCTTCCATGATAGAAGTGGTCCAAAATAACCTGCCACCAGGTCACAGGTTGATCACTCTGGGGAATGTCATTTTGGGGGTTCAGCATTGGTTTCAGATGCTGCCATATTTGGCATTCAGCAGTGGCTGTGGCCAGACCAGCCTTTGTTGTTTTTTTTTTTGTCTTTTTGAGACAGGGTCTCACTATGCAGTTCAGGCTGGCCTTAAGCTCACTTTGTAGCTCAGGTTTGTCTCGAACTCACAACAATCCTCCTGCCTCTGCCTCCCCAGTCCTGGGATTACAGGCATGCGCCACCATGCCAGCTTTAGACCAGCCTTTGTGAATGGGAGTCCATGTTGCTGAGCCCATATATAACCTCCATCTCTCCCACCATGACCATTCTGTTCATGAGCCCATTGGACAGTGACAGGAGTGGCTGAATAAGCCACTGTCCTTCAGAGATGTTCCATAAAGGCTGCAGTGCTGCAGTTGTCCACTTATGGGTGGTGCCTATATAACACCTAGAGCCATCTATAAATCAGGTCCTAGCCTTCTCTTCCCCTGAAAGCCAGTCATATAGTATACCCCACACAGCTATAGGTGCATGCAAGGAGACAGACAGTATAGCAGGCATAAGAGCCATAGGTATCTGGACAAGTTCCTCATGTAATTTACTTGTATCCTCTAGACCTGCCCTGGCCCAATTATGAATATACCATTTAGATTTAATGATAGACTATTGCTGTGCATGTCTAACCTTATGACTCAGATTAGATAGTACTAGGCCACGGTAGGCAGCTCAAGTTACATAGTGACCTGGTGTCCCATGGTCATGCATTCAGCTTCCACTAAGGCTCAGTAGAAGGCCAAGAGCTGTTTTTCTTTTTTCTTTTTGAGACAGGGTCTCACTAGGCAGTTCAGGCTGGCCTTAAGCTCACTTTGTAGCTCAGGCTGGTCTCGAACTCACAACAATCCTCCTGCCTTAGCCTCCCAAGTGCTGGGATTACAGGCATGCACCACCATGCCTGGCTTCAAGAGCTGTTTTTCAAAGGGAGAGTAGTTATCTACAGATGATGGTAGAGCCTTGCTCCGAAATTTAAAGGCTTCTACTGCAGTTCACTTATGAGGGCCCGCTAGAGACTGCAGACAGCATCTCTACTTGCTACTGATACTTCAAGTACCATTGAATCTTCTGGATCATACTGCCCTAGTGGGAGAGTAACTTGCACAGCAGCCTAGAGCTATTGCAGATCCTTTCTTGTTTTTGTCCCTATTTGTTATGGTTTATGTCTTAGTTGTCCCCCCAGTGCCTCATGCAGTGATGGGGCAGCAAATTTCTAGAGTTGCTGATTAATTTATGATGCTATGCTAGGATTATGTAAGTGCTGCTGGAATTATGGGTATAAGTGCTATACCTTCCCTGGGGCAGATAACCTGAATGTAATAAGGAAGGGAGAGAAGCTTGCTTGCTGCTACCACTTCTCCTCCCTTTTTGCTCTTGATGTTTCGCTGTTTTCTGATGCCAGGAACTGTTGCCCTCTGCCACTCTGCCTTGGAGCCAGCTGATTATGGACTGAAAACTCCACAAACTGTGAACTAAATAAACCTTTCCTTCCTTAATTCTGGGTGTCAAGTATTTTGCCCCAACAATGAGAGAAAAGTAACCAAGATACTACTCAAGACTAGTAACTTTCCAAGGCACTTGGTAAATGGGCCAGAGTGAGAGACCTAAGTGGTTGCTTCAAGAATCCAAATAGGCCCAGTAGGCATGCCTTTTTTTTGGTTGTAGGAGAAGCCAGATACAACAACTTATCTTTTACCTTAGAAGAAATGTCTCTGTATGTCCGATACCACTGGACTTGCAGACATTTTACTAAAGTGAAAGGACCTTAAATTTTTGTTGGGTTTAGTTCTCATCCTTTCTGGCTCTCAAATGCTGTACTAATACATCCAGAGTGGTTGCTACCTCTTACTCACTTGACCCAATTGGCATAACATCATAAATGTAATGGGCTACTATTGTTTAGTGTATTCATTTTTTTGTTGTGACAGGTTTTTATTTTTGCTTTTTATCTATTGCAGTGTTTCAAACCTAAAGAAATACATTTTCTCTTCAAAGTTGTATGTTTATGTAAATATTGTTTTGTCTGGACTCAGCACACTCAATGCCATGATTTCTTGGTCTATGTCTGCTTTGAAATCAAGCTTTGTCTACCCAGGGGCCCTGAGATCATGGAGAATGGCCAGAGCTTATAGCTTTAGAAAAATAAAAGAAGTGAATTAGGAAAGTAAAACCAGTGAAGAGTATTTGATTCATTTCCCTAGGATCTTCTGCTAGAAAGCCAAGCTGTTACTGGAGGACATGTCTGTTGAGTGGCTCAAACCCTACAACTTCCCTTAAGTCCCATTAAAGGCAATTCCTAAAAAAGCTAGCTAAAAAAAAAAAAAAAATTCCAACTACAAGATCCAAGTGTTCATATATGTGGACTTCATCCAAGGATAGGTCAGAACTTCAGCTTGGATTTCCTTCATAGCCCTCTGGACATAGTGCAGTTTTCTTCCCTAACCCTGGGCCTGAAATCAGACCAACTTAAGAAAGTAGGGCTAACATAGAACGTTTGGGCTATGGTGGGCATCAGTAGTGAGGCTGGCTCTCTAAAACTAGGGAAGTTGGCCTAGGTAGCCCTTGAAGACAAAACAAACCCTTCTCCTAGGCAGCCCTGGGCCCCAATTTAACAGCCAGTGTATTTTAAATAGAATATATTTAAGTTATGCTTGACAAGAAAAGTTGATTCTTAGAGCAGCTAGATAACTTGAATGATTAAAATCATTGTCTAGTATAGGTAGTGATATTCATACTTTTATACAGTGACAATTGTGTTCTTCAGAAGCCATAAGGCTTGTGCATTTAAAGCACTTATCTATGGCATTGTATTAATATGATATAGTTTTCTTTCTTTTTTTTTTTTTTGTTTAACTTCAGAAATTTGATGCCAGTATGTCTGAGTTAAATGACTGCAATAGCAGATTAGTATAGTAGTTGGGAACTGAAAGAGCTTTCTACTTTTCTAGTTCAGAAACTGGGGAAGCACTGAGCATTGTCTGTATCTACTCTGTTCCTTCTATTTTCTTTAGTCTTATTTACTGAGAAATCATAAAACATCACTTCCCCCAACCCATCAGTATTTTGTAGGGTAGGCTGTAGTGGGCTTTTTATATTTTGGTGTTGAATTTTAATAAATTATTTTGCCATATACTTAAACACTTAGGCCTGAGATCAGGTATTAAGGGTGCAGAGAATTATGAGACTGTCATAGGGGAAATTTTGAGGTATAAATACACACACATTTTAAATAACTATAGGACAAGAATAGAATCTAGCAGATGTGATCAGCTGTGATCTAGAACCTGAAGCCAAGTATTAAAAAGAGTTGGAGTTGGACAGGCTTTGTGATGTAGGGGAAATCTCTAGTACCAAAGGTACCAAAATGACTGGAAAATAAGACGTGATCTTCTGCCTTGGCCTCCTAAGTAGCTGGGGCTATAGACATATGCCACACCTGGCCAAGTTTTACTTATGATCAGTAAGAAGACAATTTTTTTTGAGTGGGCAGATATTATGGCTGGTGATTATATAGGTGAACTGAAAACTACAGGGCATAAAGTCCAATTTTCTCTTGTTTTTTAAATTTTATTGAGAAACAAATAGCAACGAGACAGTTTCAAAACAGGTTAGTAGGGCAGTTTCAGTAATTAATACATTGCATATTGTTATCTTCATAGTAGTTATTCATAGTTCAAGATGCAGATATGATATCCTGTCCAACACTACTAGTACAAATCTGTCTTCTCATTGAATTAAGAGAAAGCTCAATATCTGTCCTATTTTGTATATACGGATACCAAATCGTCCTTCATTTGTATTCCCTTTTTTTGTTTAGTTTTCTCAGACATGGGTATTCCATTGCCATTTAAGTATGGTAGGTACATGATTCTTTGCTTTCATGGCAGAGTATGAGTCATGTTTCAAATTGAAAGTTTTTTAAAGCTTACAGTTTATAATCTAGCAAAGCATTTCAAGGTACTTGTGTTGAGCACAAAAGTGCTCAAATAATTCATAACTATGTAGTTTGGGTTTTGATGTCAGCAGACTAGCTTAAATTCTGATTTTGCCATTCAGCTACCTTAAGGTTAAACAAGTTCTTATGCCTTTCTAATCCTTACTCTGTAGAGGGGAGCTAGCAGTATTACCACCTCAAGGGTATAAGCATTATACATTTGAACAATAATACATGTGAAGCATTAGCAACTGCCTGACAAATAGTAAACAACTATGATGATGTTTAATTATTGCTATTAATTATTGTTGATATTATTATCCTATACTAATATTACTGTATTGTTTCCATGGAACTCTGAATTTTGTTCTTGTACTGCAGGAAACTCTTTCCATTTCGTCCAAAGACCCGCTCTCCTCCACCTAAGTCTTGGACCTGGGCAGCAGACTGAACATCTGCTTAGGCAAGCTCAGGGACCAGGATTTGATCTCTGGCACCACAAGCTGGCTGAGTAACCCACTGAGTCTGGGTACGGTGGCGTGCACCTATAATCCCAGCACTGGGAAGGCAGAAAACAGGAGGATCACTACGAGTCTGAGCTGTGTAATGAGACCCTGTACCAGATACATAAGTTTAAAAATCAATTAAGAATAAATCTTGAGGCCACTGGCTGCTTGTATATTTTTCTTTGTTCTGTGTCCTGTCTTGTCAATGAGGGCATAAAAGAAATTCAAGACTTCTGAGTGCTGTAGAGAAGGTGCCACTTGCTGCCAGTTACAAAGAAGTATAATCTTTGATTTTGTAGACCACATACAGTATTAGGTGTTTTATTTTGCTTTAAAAAAGTACAGGTTTTATTATGCTTTAAATTGTAGTGTTGATTCATAAAGTTATGTTTCCCTTTTCTTTTATCAGGTTTAAGCCATTTTTTCCATACCAAACATTGCAAGGATTTGAAGAAGATGAAGAGCATATTCACATACAACATTGGGCACTTACTGAAGGCCGTCTTAAAGTTACATTGTTGGAGTGCAGCAGGTATGTTCTTTTTTTTTTTGTCATGACTACTGTATGAGAAAGAATGGTGAAAATTACTTATGCAATATTTGTGTTTATTCTTTTGTGTTAATTTAATTCTTTAATCATAAATCTAATAAAAGTGATCATTTCTAATTTATTAAAAATATGAACCATATTTTAGAAAACACTAATGGAGGTAACATTTATATAATAGTAATTCTAAGTGCATAATGTTGTTGTTGGGTTTTTTTTTTTGGCGGAACTGGGGATTGAACTCAGGCCCTTGTGCTTGCCAGGGAAGCACTTATTCCATTGAGCCATCTCCCTGGCCTGTTTTTTTTTTAATATGTTTAGTACAGGGTGTTAGTTGTTACTATGCAACTCTGACTCCTAGTGATCCTCCTGTTTTCAGCCTCCCCAGCACTGGTATGCGGCATCACATCTGGTCTGGAGGCTTGCTCAGTGTACCTGGTGGGGGTGGGGCCAGCACAGTATGTGATCCTGGGGATCAAATCCCAGTCCCTGTGCTTGCCTAAGCAGGTGCTTAGTCTGTTAAGTTATCTTTCTGGCCCTGTTGTCATATTTTTAACTTACTCTGACTATTGACTTACTCCTAAGATAACAGTTGGGGTGTTTTTTGACATGGTTTCACTATGTAGTACAGGCTGGCCTGGAACTTGAACTCACTATATAGCCCAGCCTAGCCTTGAATTTGTGGCAGTTCTCCTATCTCAGCCTCCTGAGTGCTTGGAGTATAGGTGTGCAGATCATGCCCAAACCTACCATAACAGTTTTGATATAATACTCAGAAAATTTGCCAACCCAGATTTTGAACCCCTGTATGTTCAGAAGTAATTTTGCCTCATCTCTTCATTTTACTTCCACAGCACTCTAAGCTTTCATCATAGTTCACTGAAACTACTAAACTATAGTTAGTTTTCTTACTAACACTCTAGTTCCTAGTATGACAATTAGTGATCTTTTCAAAATACGAATGCAATTTGTTAGTCTGCTACTTTAAAGTCTTTAATAGTTTCACCGCTGCTTTTAGAACATGGATCCAAATGCCTCAATTACAAGTCTCATTCTTTCTCATTATCTGCTCAAAATTTTGTTCATATTGCTTTAGCCTCATAAACATTACTAATAAATTGAGACTTTTCTCTAAAGATCCAGGTAGTAAATATATTAGTCTCTATGACTTAATGGTCTTTGTTGTAGTTACTCAGTTCTGTGATATAGTGCAAAAGCAGTCAGACAATATGTAAAGAATGAGAGTGATGGGCAATAAACTTTTTATATAAATTTTATAATTTTCATGTGTCATGAAGTGTTCTTTTGATTTTTTTTCCAGCCATTTAAAAACATAAAAACCGCTGGTAGCCTATATTCCATACAGAATAGGGAATGAAATGGGTTTGGACCACAGACTATTGTTTGCATGCTATTCATAATATCTATTTCTTAGATATTTTAAGGTACCAAACTCTTTATATTGACTCTCCACTATTTTCGTGGCCTACCTCATTTTCTGTTTCTTGAACAGCCTTTTCCTTGTTTGGCTCAAAAACTACTTCTTGCTAATCCCAATTTCTCTCTTTATCATATGAACCATAAATCATTATGCTAGATTTCTATAATACTTATTTATACCACTTATCACTTTTTTGTGGGGGGGGGCAGAACTGGGGATTAACTCAGGACCTTGTGCTTGCCAGGTAAGCACTTATTCTACTGAGCTACTGAGCTTATCACTTTTGATTTTACCCCCACTTATCACTTTTGATTTTTACCTCCAACTTATAATAAAATAAGTACTTGGGTATCACCAAGGTTATATTTAGGTCTTGAGTGGATCAGGATTGTACATCATTGTCAGAAAGCCTACCTAATAATTCTTTATCAAAATGAATGTGGTATATATTTTACAGTGGTTTCTTTTTTAACTATTAAAATAGGTATATCTTTTTTTTTTTTTTTTAAGTGAAACCAGGGATTGAACTCAGGCCCTTGTACTTGCCAGGGAAGCACTTATTCTACTGAGCCATCTCCCCAGCAAACTAGATGTAATAAGTACTATACTCAGTATTTACAAAACTTGTTATTTGCCTTAGTGGTATTGGTGAGATTAAGCATTGATTAAATGGCTGTTAGTTTATAGCTATTTGACCATTAGTTTTAGTATTACTTTTGCTCACCATTCTGTTTATCTGTAATATTGCTCACTTATAGGAATGCAGTTGAATTTTTTTATAATTATGTCACCTGGTCAAGAAATAAAGACGGGCCAGTAAGATAGTGCAGGGGTCTAAAGCACCTGCTCAGGCAAGCTTAGGCAGGCGTGCAGGGACTGTGCTTCAATCTCTGGCACCACATACCATGCCAGCCTCGCCCCCGGGACAGGCTGAGCCATAAATAAATAAATAAATAAATAAATAAATAAATAAATAAATAAATAAAGGCAAGTAGTGTTTCAAAGTGCCTAAGTTGATTTGAAGGTGAAAGCATGAAAAATACCATCTTTTATCAGTATGGTTTTACAGTAGTTCTTATATGATTCAATTAGTATTATGTACTGACATTAATCTTGTTTCAGTTATGTAGCCAAAACCTCCACTGAGATACATAATTTTTTTTTTTTTTTTTTTTTTTTTTTTTTTTTTTTTTTTTTTTTTTTTTTTTTTTTTTTTTTTTTTTTTTTTTTTTTTTCTGTATTTAGTGAAGAGCCTACAGGGTCTCACTACACAGCTTGGACTCTTAAGTGATCCTCTAGTTTTCAGCCTCCCAAGCATCAGGATTACAGACAGGTGCCACCACACCCAGTCTCAATTGCTGTCTCAGTACGCCCTGATAGCAAGCTGGGTATCACACCCCCAGCCTCTATGTGTACCTAAGCAGGCACTTTGATCCACTGAGCTATCTGGCCAGCCCTGCTCCACTAGATTTTTATTAGTGCTTTCTCTAGAATCAGTGATCGTTTGTTTCATTAGGCTCATTATCTGATTATGTACTTTTAAATTCACCACGTACCTTACTGAACTATTTTTCTTCTGTTGATGCCTTTTCAGACCTTCCTGATGTGTGGATTATGATTTCTTCCTTCACTTTCCCCAAGTGTTTTGGGGGAGTTGGGCTTTAGGAGGCATTTCGTTACCTTGTCTTTGCACTTTTCTATTTTTTTTTTTTTTCTTTATACTTTGGTCCAGTACCAAGTTCTTTTTTTTTTTTTTTCTTTCCATTTATTTTTATTTTATTGAAATACAAATGTCAATCAGACAGTTTCAAAACACCATAACCATACAGAGTCGATGAAATAATACATTGCAAACTGTTTTCATAACGTTTTGGTATTGTACAAGGTGCATACCAGTACCAAGTTCTTTACAAGTAAGTTGCAGTATTGTTTATGAACCTGAGGCAATCCAGATATTGGCAAACAGAAAAAAACAGTTAAAAGCAAGAACTATGATACCTTAGTTCTAGTATTGCAGTCAGGAACAATAATAGGGGCATCAGATATCAACTGGATACTGACAAATCCTAAAATCCCCTTATAAACTGCCCTTTAGCAAAGCAAAGAGGTCTGTGATGTTAGTAAAAATACTTAGGCCACCCAAATATTGACCTGTAATAATGCAGACCATTAATTTTTGCTGAATGTAGTCAGTAATGCAAGAGCTCAAGCATACTATTGGGCTAAATGCCATCTATTTCAGGTCCACCCCCACTGAAGATTATCCACCAAATCTGGCCTCTGATCATGGTATACAGGGCCCATGATCTTCCTTTATGCCTTAGCCTTCCAGGGGATTCCAAGAGATCCCTGTGTAGTACAAAGGAGGGGAAGTGTCCTTGGATCTTCTGTGTTTCTGCCTTCCTTAGAAGTACATTATCTGAAGATCTTTGTAGGCACTATCTTTATAAACTTGATCACATAAAGGTTACCCCTGTTCTGGTGCATTGCTTCTGTTTACATAGTTTAATTAGAGTGGGTCTAGCTAGCTAGCCCATCCCTTAATTTTCTACTTTAAACTTGTATTTTTGTGTAATAATAGCCAGATGTGTGTCTCAGTACCTTCCCTTGAGGGATATAGGAAGCAATCTGTATTTATCCACTTGGTCTGAGTAATGGCAAGGTGTGCGCACATGTGCAAAGTGGAAAAATAACATTTTTCCCCATCTTATGCTACATGTAACTTTATTTTGCCTCTTTATCCAAGCATCACAGAGGGTCCCATAGACCCACACCATACCAGAATTTGTAAAAAGCTTTCTTCTGATTTTCTGGTCGAAGTAGCCTAGTACATTATATGAAGAACCAGATTTGCAAGTTTGGGAGAGGGTCAAAAGTAAATCATCATATAATTCATACATAAATGATGAAAGTAATCCATCATGGTAAAATCCATGCTTTCATAATAAAAGAGTGGTGTGGAAGGATGATGGTGATGAGGATGGTGGTGGTGATTTTGACGTTATTGCCATGTGAGTCAAGGTTCCTGTAACAATGAAATGGAGCAAGAACCAGCTGATACAGACACGGGATACAGACCTCCTTGATTCAGAGAATGAATAAAACAGCAATTTGAGTACATTTTGACTATTCAAAAGTGTTTCAAAATGGCCATGCAACTAAACAGAATAATCAAATGTTGGAAGTAGCTCTGAAAATATAGTGAGGGTCTTGGCAGAGATGAATGCCAGTGCTGCCATTCAGTGTTGGAAGTTGTGACAACAAAACGCTACAAGATGCTGTGAAAAACACAGAGGCTGAAATGCAAGTAAAACATTCTATATGCACCAATAGCCATATTCAAAAATGTACTTATTATGACAACTCACTAGCTAAACTGAAAGCATTCAGATATCTGCTGTCCTTAGAAGGGATTTCTCATGGTGATAACAGGAACATGAAAGATTTATTGAAAAGAAGTAGGTCAAAATATGACATAAAAATTTATGCCCTTGTAGATGCAAAGACTTACTATGTTTTTCGGTTTAGACATTTATGTTGAAACTCAGCCATCAGGTCCTTATTTGTTTAGTATTAAACCAAATTATATTGTGAACAAACTTGTTGCTCCCATCTTCCACGCAATCAGAATGTGACGCTCGACAATTCATTTACCAGTTTCCAGTTGATGTTACATTTGCTAAGAGAACACAAGTTGACCAGCATAGTTTTGTACACAAGAAAAAAACACAAATTCCAAATAAAATGTTCCAATTGCATAACAGAGAATTGCATAGTACAGATCTTTGGATTTCAGAAAGATATAACATTGGACTTTTATGGCAAAGAAAAACAAAGTAGTACTACTGATGTCAGCATTGCACCATGATGGAAATATTGATAGGGAAACCTTGAAAAAGTGGAAGTTCTAGATGGAAACTTTCAACAGCAAAACCAGAGGTAGAGTACGTGTTGTTGATGAGTTATGTAGCAACTATAATGTTACGTGAAACACAAAGCATTGGGAGTGGTTGTGTTTTACTTGATCCTAAACATGTGTGGAATAAATAGTTTAACAGTTTACATAGAAAATAATAAATGCAAAATATCACAGAGAAATTTTCTTAGAGGATTAGGACTGGATCTCATAAGAGATCTTTAGAGCAGAAGAAAAACAATGTGTCTGCCCAGAAAATTATGCACAAGTAACGTGAAGCACACTGATGAGCTGACAGGTGAACAGGTAGGCATAGCATCAGAAAACCCTACTACAACAACAGGATAACAGAAAAAGAAAATGCTAACTGTGCCCTATAAGAAATGAGAAAATAAAACATGCATGCTATCAATGTAAAAAATACTTGTGTATATAGAGCATGCAGTTGTCATATGTGAAGACTGCCTTGGTTGTGACAGTTGAAGCAGAGATTATTTCTGTGGTAGAATTCTGTGTTTACACTGTAGTTTATGTAGGTTTTTATTTTTGATGTTATATTTTAGGTTTTTTGAACAATTCAGCAGATGTGAAAATGCTGCTGTCTATTCTAATTACCTATTATATATTTGAATTGCACTTTATTGACATCTTATTTCCCTCCTAGTTGCATATTGTACAGTACATAGGAAGCTTCTGACAAAACAGGAAGACAGATGACAAGACTGCAATGTAGGAAAGCTTAGCACATGTGTCAGTGTGAGATGTATGCATGGAACATGAAGCTGTCATGTGTGAAGACTACTTTGGGTGCGACAGTTGAAGTAAAGCTTATTTTTGTCATTGATATTTTCATTTGTATTTTTAGTACTATCACTACATAGATTGGACTAGTAGTGATGGCCTGTGTTCAGCCTCCCAAGAGCGGGGATTACAGGCATGTGCCACCACGCCCTGTCTTGATTGCCCTCTCCTGCCATCCTGGGGTGGGGCCAGCCCGGCCTGCCAGGGATTGAGTCCCCTGCCTAAGCAAGCACTTTAATCCACTGAGCTGTTTGGCCAGCTCTTGACATTGTTATTTTCATTGTTACTTGTATAGGAATTTTATTTCTTATAGTTTTAGGTTTTATAAGCAAGTACTATCCTGATATGGATATATTGATGTTTATTCTAAATGCATAATATATATTAACTTTATTTTATTGGTATTTTATGTTCTTGTTAACTATGCATCATATAGTAAGAACCTCCTGACACAACATCAACACCACTGAAATGTCAAGTATATCCTGCAAATAGGAGAGGAAAGCAAAATATATTAATTGTAAGCGATATGCGTGTATGGAACATGTTGTTGTGTGTTCAGATTGCCTTAAGTGTGATAAAGGAAAGATTTTTATTTTATTTTAGTCTTTTTTTTGCAGAAACCCAGGATTGAACTCAGGCCCTGCGCTTTCCAGGGAAGTGCTTATTCTACTGAGCCATCTTCCTGTCCTTATTCTTGTCTTTGAGACAGCTGACTATGCAACTCAGGCTAGCCTTGAGCTCACTTTATAGCCCAGTCAGGTCTCAATTTTTCAAGTATCCTCCTCCCTTAGTGCTGGTATTATAGGTGTGTGCCATCATGCCTAGAAAATAAATTTTTTGTAAAGTGTTATTGGTATTTTCATTGTAGCTCATATAAGAATTCATTAGTGTTTTTCATTGTTATACTTAGTACACCAAAAATAATCATTGTAGCTCAGCAGTTTAAAGCGCCTGCAAGCAGGTGCAGGGGCTGAGGTTTCAATCCCTGGGTCTGCTGTGCCAGCTCCACCCCTGGGACATGCTGAGATAGCAGTTGAGACTGGGTGTGGTGGCACAGGTCTGTAATCCCAGCTCTTGGGAGGCTGAAAACAGGCAGATCACTACAAGTCTAATCTAGTAGTGAAACTATGAACACCCTGTAGACCCTTCCCTAAAATACAAAAAGAAAATTTTGATTTTTTAAAAATTTTATATCTATGGTATAGAGTCTTATTACATGGCTCAGACTCACAGTGATCCTCTGTTTGCAGCCCAGTCTCCGTGGCTCCTTTAGGGTGTTGGAGGGCAGGGCTGGCACAGTATGTGGTACCAGGCATTGAACTCTGGTCCCTATGCTTGCCTAAGCAGGCAGTTGGTCTACTGGGCTCTCTTGCTAGCCCTGAAAATTTTGATACTTTTTAATAAATACTCAATAAATAGTAAAAATTCAAGCAGCAGCATATGTACTAAAAGTTCAATAATTTTTATATTTTTTCCTGTTTTTATTGTTTAATAAAATTCATAAAGTTAAGAGATTATTAATAGAAATATTCTAAAGAACAAACATGGGCCTGACAGACCCATGTTTCTGCACTTTGATGACAAGATTAGTCTTAGGTTCTGGATGAGGACCACTTAAACAATGTGTATGAGAGAGACTTAAGTTACTTTTCTCAACTCTTCCTAGCTTTTTTATCCTTCTGTTGAAGTCTGTATATTCTTTCTCTAGTCTGATTGAAAGTTTGCATGTTGATTTTCATGCAGACTTTCCTTTTTTATTTTTGAAACTTTTTCCTTCATATAAAAATATAACTTAGTTCAGGTAGATTTTCAGTTTTAGGATTCATATTAAAGAGAAAATGCTAACCATCTCATGTTTTTTTTGATATAAATTCATCATGTGTGGCTAATTTTCATTTCTGAAGCTAAGTGATGCTAAAAAGAAAATAGTAGAACAAATAATAAAGGCTTCTTTCTTGGAGGAAGGACCAAAAAAAGTTTACCAATTGGCATTTTGCAAATAAATACTTCAGTGCCTTTGAGATTATTTTTATCATAAAAAAGGTTTCAAACACATGGATTGGTCAGCATTTTTAAAAGAGCATATATGGGGGCTGGTAAGATAGCTCAGTGGACTAAAGGGCCTACTTAGGTAACTGCAGGGAACCAGGGTTTGGTTTCTGGCACCACATGCCACACTGGCCCTGGCCCCAGGGTGGGCTGAGCCAGCCAGAGTCAGGGCATAGTGGTCCACACCTATAATCCCAGCATTGGGGAGGCCAAAAGCAGGAGTATCACCACGAGTCTGAGCTGTGTAGTGAGACCCTATAGCAACCAAATACAAAAAAAAGAGCATATATGAATTAAAATTATGAAATTTATGGCTTAATCTGCTGGAAGATAGGACAGGTAAAAGTCGTGAAGTCTTTTAGATGTAGGCAGGGACTTTCTCAATTGCACAATAGTACCAAGAATCACTAGATATGGTCATGTCAAATTAAACAACTCCTGCACAGCAAAGAAAACAACAGAGTGAAGAGACAACCTACAGAATAGGAAACACTTTGCCAGCTATTCATCACTAGACATCTAGAACATATAAAAATCTAATGCCACTGTTGATCTGACAAGGAGGAAGAGCTCAGGCAGTGGTGTGAGAGGGGGGAGCAGCTGTAAATAACAGCTGTAAAGACAGTGTTTCTGCATAGGAGAAGAAACAAGTTGCAAAATGATACAAATGCATTACATTTATTGTTTGCTTTATTTCAGTTTATTTTTGTTATCTAGGATTATTGTAATCCTAGAATATATGAAGAATTCTTAAATATTAACTCTCCCCCTTAAAATCAAAAGCCCAATTCAAAAAATGGGTAACTGAAATGAATAAGTACTTCTCAAAAGAAATATAAATGGCTGATAAATACATGGAGAAATGTTCAACATCTCTGGCCAATAGACGCAAATTAAAGCAACACAGATTCTAATTTCACTAAGAAAGGCTGTCATCAAGAAATCAAATTTCTTGTGAGGCTGCAAAGAGAAAGGAACCTTTCTTTGTTGTTGGTGGGAGTGTAAGCTAGTACAACCACAGTGGAAATGAGTATAGAAGTTCCTCAGAAAACTAAAACTAGAAATGCCATTTGATTCCTATTTCCTTTCTAGTTCTCTTCTGGAAAGAGTCAAAGACATCAAATACAGTGATAAGCATACTTGTGTTACGGTAGTACAAGTCATAATTGTTACATCCTTGAAGCAGCCTATATGTCCATCAACAGATGAATATAGAAAATGTGGTATTTATACACAGCAGAGTACTACTTTGCTGTAAAGATAAACTTTCAAGTCATTTATTTATTTATTTTTTATTTATTTATTTTTTTAAGACAGGGTCTCACTATGCAGTTCAGGCTGGCCTTAAGCTCACTTTGTAGCTCAAACTGGTCTTGAACTCACAACAATCCTCCTGCTTCAGCCTCCTGAGTGCTGGGATTACAGGCATGCACCACCATGCCTGGCTAAGTCATTTATAAGAAAATAGAATCACCTTAGTACCATGTTAGGTGAAATGAATGAGACAGATGAGTTTATCACAGTTTCTCTTATATGAGAAACCAAAACTATAAGGTACAAAATAAAAAGTTGTTAAAAGGTAGAGGGATAGGTTTTTCTCAAATGGAAAAGAGGATTAAAAGATGACAGGAGGAAGGGGGTGGGGATGGAAGTGAAAAAAAAGATGTGCATGTACCAATTTCCCAAAGGGATATGATCATTATGTACTGTGAACTCGCACTAATAACAATAAAAATTGGAAAAAATATAAGATAAAATTAAGATGTTTCTATAGGCTATTTTTATGCAGTTATTTTTGATTAGCATGCTGTCCTAGGTGACAGTTTCTGGATATATCAACATTTAGGTATGCATACTAACATCTCTAATGATTAAACAAGACTTTTTTTTTTTAATTAAAAGTCTTGCTATAAAATATGGGTCTATCATAGTTATAGTTTTGGCTTAATGTTTTTATAAATGTTCATTTCTTATGTTTTTAGAACCTTCAATCAAGTAAAATTCTTCCAATTCCTTCCCAAATTCCATGAAGTGTAATATTGTATTTATCATCCACAGATAAACTATGATTCGGTGTGAGGACCCCTGAAGTAATAAAAGTTTTGTGTGAGGATTTTTAAATTTTTTAAGTTTTATTTTGAAATAATATTAGATTTATAGAAAAGTTTGTGAAAAGATTTTTACTGAATTTATCTTTTTCAAGGTTTGAGAAATAATAGACTTTTGAGTCCTGGAAAACACTGATTAGGGTCAGGGATGCAGCTCAGTGATAGAAGCACCTGCCGAGCAAGTGCAAAGTCCTGAGGTTGATCCTTGATACTAAAAAGAAAAAGGTCCTAGCCTTGTGCTCTTGCTCTTGTGTTGTGGTATAACTTATACATCTATGAAATGGACACAAGTGATATTTTGCTAGTAATCGTGATCAGAAATAGGGAGCTAAACCAGACTGCCTAGCATCTAGTAAGCCTACAATAGATGTAGTTTCTATTGTTATGTCTTTTAAAAATCTTTTAAGCTAAAATGGGGGAAGGTCCACATTTTGTTGTGAGAAATGAATTTTGTTAGTTTAAAAAGAATTCGATAATGTGAAAGAGGTATATTTCTAATTATCTGAAATAGAGGTTTCAGCTTCCAGGATTGGAAGTTGAAAAACAATTTTGTTTTTGAAAACTGGTTCTGACATTTCGTGTTCGTTAATTTATTTAAAGCAATCATTCTCAGTGATTGCATTTTTTCCCAGTACCTAAGCTGATTTTTAAATCATAAATAAAGCTCAGTTCCTCTATTTGTAGTATTTCTATTAAGAGGCTATGTTATTTCATCTTATGTGTTACAGACATATTCTCAAGGTTATTTTTACTTTTTGTAGTTCATCTTCTAAAAGAATTTCAGGTATTTTGAAAAAAAAAAACAGCCATGTATAAATAGAAGATAAATTCAATAAAAAAACAATATAAAGAAAAAAGATCAATTTCTGGAAGCAATAAAGGAAACTTGTTTATTTAGATCTACATTTTGAAAAAATTTTTTACTTCAAAATTTTTTTAACAAATTGTGTTTATCTGGTATAATGTATTTTGAACTGTAAATATTGTGGTATGGTTAAGCTGCTTCTTCATATTCATGATCCATCTTTTGTTTGTTTGTTGAGGGTTTCATTACTTTCTACTATTACAGCTGCTAGATATTTATCTTTCTTCTACCACAATCCTAGAATCTATTGTTTTTCCAAAGAGCCCAGGTTCCTTTTAGTAGACGATGGTCTTAGTCTCCCAAGACCTGGATGTTGGATGTGTTCATTGCTATTTCTTGTAGTATATTTATAGATTCCTTCATCAGGAAGTTACTTATGTGAATATATGCAGATATAAAATACATATGTATATGAATAATGTAGAAATCATAAGTTCACTTGAGGCGTCCAGTTCTGTCTCACCCTCAAAGGCAGGTGTTCCTTACCTTGGTTCGTAACTCATTTTGTATTTCAGTGCTCCCAGCAAAATCACCATTTATTTGCTTTCAAATAGTTTCAAACTTGTTTTGTCTATTCAAGTACAAAAAGCATACTTAATAACAAGGAGGTTAAGATTAATTTGCAATTCATCTGACCTTTCCCAAAGTTGAAGGCATAAGGTCACTCTGCTGTTTTTGAATTCTTGTAAAGCTTCATGTTTCTACTGCCTAAACCACACCATTTTCCTGCAGCCTTAGCCTTGAGCTACGCTGGGGTTAGACAGTGTTATTAGACCAGAAAACCACAAGCTAGCAATTCTCTTTCCAGATGCAGTTTTTCAGAATTAAATATTAATCTCAACCTATGCTACTGTATACTTTGAGGAAGTTTTTAAGTGTTTTAAAAATTACTCCTATTATTGCAGTTTGTGAAAGAATTTGAGTAAATACTGTTGTTACCTGAAGTACTGGAAACCTGGTTTTGATTGATGCATTTTGCTCCTGTTTTCCTATGCTCTTTGTGTGTTTAGGACATTTGGGGAGATTGCCACTGCCCTAATAACTTTCTGGAATCAGAAGTTAATTGTGAGGTTAAATTCTTTTATGATATCATGTGTCTTGTTTCACATATTAGGTAAAGAATTTTCAGGATGAAAGTTTGATAGAAGAGGAAAATCAGGGAATTCTTTAAATAGCATTATGTTCATATTTTATAGTGAAATGTTTAGTTCTTATGGAAACTGTTAATATTATAGACTTCAAATTCATGTATTCATAAGAGGAAGTATTTTATATGTTAAAACCATAAACTGTCTCTTGTTTACCTTTGTGATTCATTCATTTATTTCAGTTTGATTAAATTTATTTGATCTTTCTGGTCCAAGTTGTAACCTTATTTTTTTTTTTTCTGAAGCAGATGACCCTAAATAATAAAATTTATCTTTTTATAAGTAGTTACTATATATTTTCTCCTTTTACTTTAATATTTGACATTTCATTCTCCTTTTAAAAAAAAGAAACCTAAAGATATTTGGGAGTGGGTCATGGCACTGAAAATAATTCTTTTTTCTTAATCAATTATTTATTTATTCATTTATTTATTTATGTATTTGGTACAGGGTCTTACTACACATCTCGGACTCATAGTGATGGGATTACAGGCCTGTGCTGCCACACCAGGTTTCAAGGCTCCGCACAGCGTGTGGTACCAGGAATCAAGTCCTTGCACTTTCCAGGCAGGTGCTTAGACTGCCAAGCCCCCAGCCCAATTCTTTTGTTATTAGTACCATTTTTTTATTCACTGCAATATGTAGCCATAGCAACAGGCACTTTACATTCATTATTTCTAGCTCAGAATACCTTTGCAAAATCAGTAGTATTACATCTCTATTTCATAGAAAAACCAAGGGTTATAAGTTACTCTCAGAGGACCTCATAGCTGCAATTTGGATCTAGGTTTCATCCCAACATTTTTCTGCTACCTTCTACCTCTCTGCAACTTATTGAAAAAAATTATTGTAATCCTGAAAAGTTATGTTAGAAAAATACAAGTTTTTCAAGTTTGTTTTCTCCTTTTATAGGAAAAATAAGTTACTTTTTAAGAAGATCTTGGGATATAGACAATGTGTATTAATAACAAAGTACATTTAGATGAAGGCTAAAAGTCTCTTTTTCTTCTTCAAGGGAGAAAGAAGAAATTACCACAAACAAGAAAGCCATTTAAGTTTTTATATAAGAAAAATTCCACTCAAAAGTGAATGCTCCCCAAAACTAGAAGGAATTATGTAGAGTTGTTGCTGATTGTTATTCCTAGAGGTCTTTAAAGCAATATAATTCCAGCCAGGGAGTGGAAAGCTCACCTGTAATCCTAGCATTCTGCAGTCTGAGGCAAGATTACCACCATGAGCTGAAGGCTGTCCTGTATAACATAGTGAGACCCTGTCCCAAAAGGACAGGGAAACAAGGTTGGGAATACAACTCAGGGGCATAGCACCTGCCTGACAGGCACAAGATCCTGAGTTCAATTCCTGGTTCAAGAAAAAAGATTCCTAAAGAGAATTATACTGATTTATACTACATTTGTATGAGTTGTAGTTTCTTCCTCACTCTCTTTTCCCTAAAGCTATGATGTTAGAAAATAGTCTTTCTTCTGTATACCTCCACTCTTGTTTCACATAGCAAAATATAACCATGTGAATTTTGATACCTGGATTGTAAGAATTTTAGTTGGGAAGTCAGCTGACATAAAAAAAACCTAAGCTGTTTCAAAATTCTAGGTTCCAAATTTTTAATAATAATATATCAAGCAATATCAATTCATAGTTAATACCTCCCACAAAAATGTAAAATTAGAAAACAAGAATTTTTTAAGACTATACTTATGTCTGAGTTTTTTCCCTTTGTACCTTTATGTTGTCATTGTAAGTCAGTGCTATTTTTTTTTACCCGAATAAGATTTATGATTTTAACCAAACCTGTCCTGTTTTATTTTCAGGTCAGAATATTAGCTCACTCATCTCTATATTTATGTAGTCCAGACATGTTTTTCTTTTGCTGTGTTATGGGTGGCATATTAGCCAAGCTTTATGAGTTATAAATTAGGAGTAATAATGTCAACCTGTCTCACAGAGTAGTTGGGGAAAATGAGTGGAATAATAAAATGTAAACTTTACAGAGCTGCCCACATGGTAAATATGAACTACTGCTACTACTTCTGCCACCACCACCACCATTACCAGTTTTCTGTTCCTATCAGTTGTGAGATCACTTCTCGGCCTTTTGGCTAAGATTAAGTGTAGTTATGAGAACATTTTGTCCAGGTCCTGTGGTGGCAGCCTCTGATCTGTTTTAGCACCAGGAACCAGTTTTGTGGGAGACAGTTTTTCTGCAGGGTGGAAGAAACAAGTCGCAAAACAGTACAAATGCATTACATTATTGTTTGCTTTACTTCTATTATTTTGTAATGTTGAACGAAATAATTATACAACTCACCATAATGCAGAATCTGTCAGTGCTCCGAACTTATTTTCCTGAAATTTTAATTATCTGTTTTTCTTCTTGGTTCTTGTGGGTTTTTTTAATTTTTATTTTTTAAAGAGAATATAAAATAGAATTAAAAAATTACAAGTGATACAGATTTTCACTTAAAGTAATATGAATTTCACAGTATTTGTTGTAATACATAGTATTGTGTTCCAACCAGTTATTCATATTACCAGATATATGCATGTAAAAATGGAAGAAGAAAGAAATTTATAAGAAATTAAGAAGAGAAAAATTACAAATAATTGAAAAAAGGAGTTGAAACAAAATCAAACCATTAACTGCTTGGTTTTGAAGTCCTGTCTTAATAATTCATTCATGTTTAAAAAAAAATGATTTTGTTTCTTGTAAGTTTCATAACTATAGCTCTGTTAGGCCTGTGGCCATTTGGTTAATTTTGGAAGAAAAAACAGGAATATAAAAAGTATGGTATAGACTGTGACTTTAGAGAGAATCGTTTTCTCTTCCTTGACTCTGAAGCACTTGTCAAGAATTAGAACCATTGCTGCTACCCAGCATTCTCCACAGGTCAGCAAAGGCCCTCAGGTAGTTTAATTTTTGACCAGATGGTGGCAGCAGAGCTTTATTAATGAAAATTATGGTTATTTTTTAGATTGAGATTTTTAAATTATAAATCTTCTTGTATTTGCTCTGCCCCCTTTTTGTTAATTGTTAAGCTCTGAGTTTAAAAATTCATTTTGAAACTTAATAATTATATAAATATAGTAATCTTTTTTGCTTATCAGTTTATTCAGACTTCTCAGTATTTGATGCCAGTTTACAATGTGTGAACATGATTTTCTTGAAATCTCCAAATTGAGGACACATTTTTCTCAAAATTTTGTGTATTTTGCCCACTTTTCTTTCATTATCTCACTCCTACCCATGTAGAGATCTTTGTGTAGATATTAAGTAATGAGTAGCTACATGTTGATTAATGTTAAAGTTATTCTCAAATTTAGTTTTGAATTGGCAGATTGCAGTCTAATTCTGATAATAGGTGATATAAAGTTAGACAGATGGGTAACTTTTTGTTTCTTTAGTAGTAAAAACTTTTAAGGGCCAGCTAAATATAGCTCAACAGATTAAAATGCCTGCTTAGGCAGACACAGTGTGTGGGGTTTGATCCCCACCTTGCTGTACCGCCGGTCCTGTCCCTGGGGTGTGCTGAGGCTGCGATTGAGATTGGGCATGGTGGTGCACGCCTCTAGTCCCAGCTCTTGGGAGGCTGAATGCAGCGGATCACTATGAGTCCAATCTGAATAGTGAGACCCTGTAGACCCTTACTAAAAACTACAGGAAAAAAAAAAAAACCTTGTATCTCAGAATTGAACCTCTCATGTACTTATTAGAACTTTATATTAAACAATAAAATTAGGCAATACCATTAGCAATTGTTACAGGATAATGGGAATAACATATTTATTAAGCACTTCCTGTTTGCTAGGCACTGGTAAATATCTTGTGTATATTTTATTTTATTCTCTTGAAAGCACTCAGAGGTAAATATTTTTACAGAATTTTCCAGAGTAGAAGGGCGCTGGCTTTAGAAAAATGACATTAGGAAATTAGTGTATGTGGGGAAAATGGTTATACTATATTTCTGTGTGCTTAATTTTTACAGGGATAATATTATGTGCATCATTCTTAAAATGGTTGACAGTATATTTTGAAAAATCTCTTTCTCTTGCCTATTGTATAGATCTGTTCTATTTCTTTACCTAATGAGCATATACTAGTTTGAATTTGTTTGACTTTGCTGCTGAAAACAAAACGCTCTCTAATCTTCACTAATTTTAGCTTTACTTCACTGTTCCACTAGAGGGTGTACCAAATATTTCATTGAATATTTTTCTGTTCCTAAAACCTTAATAGTAATGGAGTAATATATTATTTCTTATACTAATGATAAGAGGAAAATATTTAATATCTGTAATACTTTCTCTGTTTTATTTTTATACTATAGGTTACTCATTTTTGGATCCTATGACAGAGAGGCAAATATTCACTGTACACTTGAGTTGAGCAGTGGTGTTTGGGAAGAAAAACAAAGAAGTTCTATTAAGACGGTAAGACAGATTTGCATAGTTGTACATCTGTATAAATACTATTCTGAATTCATGCTTTTATTAATATTTATATAGTCCTAGAGTTATTTTTGGTCATTAGTTATGAACAGATCCTATTTATTGGTCTTGTTGACTGTACAACATTTATAAAGCTCATGAAACTAGTTGATATTCAGAATATCTACATAATAAAGTCTGACAAGTTTTCCTTCTAGAATGTTAAATGTGTTTCAGTTATGAAATTAAAAGAAAATAAATTTTAATAAACACCTTAAAAAGCTTGTGAATCCAGAGTGTTCATTTATTCAGAATATATTTCTTGAACATTTACTTTGTGCTAGGTAGAGTTTTAGATACTGAGAAAACAGTTCAAGACAAGAAGAGACCGTGTTATGATTTGTGTCTAGTTATCCCACCAAAGCCTCATACAGTCATTGGGGTGGGTTTTAGAGTTTGTGATTAATTCATGATCCAGTGCTGGGGTTATGGGCATGAATGCTACACCCCCACTGGGCTGATACCCTGCATATGATACAAGGAGGAAGAGAGGCTTGCCACAGCTGAGGCTCCTCTCTTTGCTCTTTTCTGTTTCCACCACCATGAACCGCTGCCCTCTACCATGTGCCACTCTGCCTTGGAGCCAACCAAATATGTACTGAAACCTACACTTACTGTAAGCTAAATAAGCCTTTCCTTCCTTATTTTTACATGTTGGGTATTTTGTCCCAGCAACAAGGAAAAAGTAACTGAGACAGACCATATTCCTTAGCACTGACATGGGAAAGATATGCGTGAGTTAGGTAGGAGGCAGTGCACTGTGCACTATAGGGTGGAGAGAATTAGCCATAATCTAGTGGCAAAAATAGCGAGCAAGCGTATTTCTAGGGATTGACAAATACCATGAAGAAAACAGGATCATGACAAAGTAGGCTCTAGATCCTCTAGTAATTGGGAAGGTCACTACAGGGCAAACTCAATTTGAATTTTTGCTAAATAGTAAATTTTTTAGTGTAAGTATTTCTGTAAAACAGTAATTTTTTTTAGTATAAATATGTTTTTATTATTTTGGGGCAGTAGTGCTAAATCTTTAATGGGGAACTATGAAATATTTTTATAAATTTCCCCTTGACTTTTAAATTGATACAAGTTTCTCTGTGTAGTAGCTAATGTGAATATCTTTACATAAAATTTGGGCAGCCAGGTGTGGTGGTACACACCTATAATCCCAGCATTCGGAACACTGAGGCAACAGGATCACTGCAAGTTTTAAGGCCAGCCTGGGCTACGTAGTGAACTCAAGCCCAGCTAAACTATACAAAAAGATCTTGTCTTAAAAAGAAAAAAAAAAAAAAAATTAGGCAGTGTAAAATTCTCTTAGAATGCATAGTAATTTTGATAAGGAGAGGGAAATGGGGAGAGATAGAACTAGAAAGATGCAAGCTCCTATAATGATGACATAATCAAAGTAGAAGTTTTAAGGAAGGTTTCCTTTTTCCTGGAAAAAGTATTGTTTTGTCACAGTAAATTTTTGGTATTACTTTGAATTAGTCATGACTTGCTGTTGCTGTTGGCATTTTCAGTTCTCTTTATTATATTTATAAAGGTGTTTGAGATTAGACAACTTCAATAATTTATAGTTAAGATTACTAATACTTTAATCTCAAATCATTATTTTAAATCTTAGCATGTGTCATAACTAGTTTTCAAGAATTCTAGGTTACTAATTATATCTCGTATTGAAAATACGAGTTAACAGTTAATGTCTGTAGACATTAAATTATATATATATCAGTATGTAATAACTTTAAGGAGAATCAGTGCGTTTTTCAAAACAACATAAAACATTAAACAGAATTTGATAATTTGGGATATGTTGTAAATTTAGATAAAACAGCATCATTGAAAAGAGAGTGCTAAATTATTTGATGAGTTTGTTTATTTACTTAATTTTTTTTTTTTTTTCTGGTGGAACTCAGGCCCTTGCGCTTGCCAGGGAAGTGCTTATTCCACTGAGCCATCTCCCCAGCCCCTATTTGATGAGTTTAAAAGCTATCAGTACAAATATAATTTTCAAATTTAAAGCCATTTTTAAAATACTGATATTTATTTGGTGAATTTAGGCTACTGATGGTGATGAACATGAAGGATAAAGGAAACTTAATTTTTTTCACATTTTAATGTACTTTCATTAAATATTATAATGCAGGAACATGGCATCCTCTTCTATCCTTAATAAATAGTGCTTTCTTGTTACTGTTGTTAGGTTGTCTAATGCATCTTTAAGTGTCCATCTTTCAAGACAAAGAATGAGGTTACTTTTTTAGAAACAGAAACTTAAGAGGGGAATTATGAATGACTTTTTGGTGGCCAACCCCCCCCCCACACACACAAAGTAACCTTCAGATTTATTTGATGGCTTTTTATTTTTAAGAGAATTTTTTACAAAAGAAAAATGAAAAGAATGATTTAACATACAGACAGCTTAGAACCTATTTAGAAAAACTTAAATCCAAGGAAAGTTTGGAACAATCTTGGTCACTCAGGTCAGGGATCTGCTCAACCCATTGCAAATTTAATAAAGAGCTCATACAGTAAAATGAGTAATGGGTGGTTTTGTTTGTTCTTTAACAATAATAAATTCGTACTAAGTAAATACAATAATCAATGCTTGACGTTCCAGCTCCTCATCCTTTCTCTGTCATTCCAGCCCAAAGTTGATGGTAACTTCTTACTGTTACTAATATATAATAATTTCAAGCACCAAACAGCTATACCTGTTTTAAACTCCCACACTTCTTTTGTTTTGTTTTGTTTGAGACAGGATCTCCTTATGTAGTCTAGGCTGGCTTTGAACTCATTACATAATCCAGGCTAGCCTCAAACTTGAAGCAGTCCTCCTTCCTTGGCTTCCTGTATGCTGGATTACAGGCCATGTGCCACCATACCCTGCCCACTCTTTGAATATTTAGGTGTTTTTTTCTTTCTTAGCATAGCTAGACTGATCTACCAGTCATCATTTCCTATTGGAAGCCTTTCCTAACTAACAGAAAACTTCTGGTAAATAGTTGTTCTCAGTTGAAATTTTATACTTAGGTTTGTATGATACATTTTTGTCAGTGTTGTGTCTAGTAATATCTGACATTACAACAGGTGCCATGATTATTTTTGCTGTGGGTATTCAGTGAGTGTTTCTTTGGAAACTGATCCAGGCTGTCTGGCCATCAGACTTCAAGTGCCCTTAGCACATTTTCTCCTGTACTTTCAGAATTTCAGCATCACTTTTAGTTACACACTGGTTTCCTTTTATACTGGGGCTAGTTGTGCTCTGTTTTAATCAAATCAAATCTTTAGAGTAAGAAAATTCAGAAAATGAAATTTACTTTTGTGACATGCCTCACTTTTGTAGTAAGAATTTTATTTTACAAATGTAGTACCTAATGGTATATTTTATTTCTGACATTGTAAAACATCAGAACTTTTTACTCTGTATGGAGTTTAGAGTTGCTTAAATAAAATGAATAGGTATGTCCTAAAACTTTGCTGGCTTCCCTTCCTTTTTAATGTTGGAGAAACTAGTAAGTCTTTATAAATGATAGCAAATGAGTGAATCTACAACATCCAGATCGTTTCATGTATTGTTGAATGTTCCTACAAAGAATTTACAAGAGCTTCCTAAAGAACTGTAATTTCAAAGAATATCTGAGACAGACAAGCTTATAAATATGTTAGACCAGATGCCTCAGAGTTGGTATTTTACTGTGTTTATTTAAGACAGAATGCCTTGCAGTTAGAATTTGGGTATGCCTATTTAACCATTTGCCATTTAGAATCTTAATCTTATCAAAAGGAAGGGAAAGATTAAAGCAAATAAAGCTTTTTTGAAAATGTCAGTTTTTATGAAAACTTTGGTTTAGTTCAATTTGATATTTGTGAATACAGTAGGGACTCAATGAAATTTTCACTATATATAATGTTCTATAATTTAACTTCTTAAATAAACTAAATGCCTTTGAGCTTTAATAGCAAATCCTGTGAAACATTTATCTCAGAGTTCATTTTTGTTAAAAATGGGGGATGAAATTTCTTGTCTCAAGTTTACTTTGTAAGTAAGATTTTGAAATGCTGAGGAAAGAGTGGGAACTCATTAACATTTAGAAGTGTAAGCTAAATCCAATCAGTGTAAAGCTCTGAGTATGAAAAGGAAGAAAATGAGTATGAGGAATAGGTCATTTTATGATCCTTCCCTTCAAGAAAAACTAAGACCAGTATTACGTTAAGTAGTGCTATTAGCATATGAATGTGGTAAAATTTTCAAAATAAAGTAGTATGAGCTTCCAGTGACATAAAAATTGGAAAAGGATATATTAAGGAAGTGATGTTTGAGCTAACCCTCATTGTATACATAAGATGTTGAAAGGCAAAGAGGGTGTTTCAAGGTGAAAGACATGGCATAAATACAGAAAGAGTAAGATCATGTGGGTTTCCTAAGGATGTAGTGAATTGCCCAAGTTGGCTAAAGTCTGTGGTAGCATAGGAAGATTATGCAAGACAAAAGTAAGTTTGGATCATATTATATAGTGTTCAGTAGTAGAGTATTTGACATATAGTAGAATAAGACAGAAACCTAGACAGAACTGGACATATGAGGAAAAATGCTAGGCCAATATGTCTGGCTTTTATTCTCCAAGACAGTAGGATCTACAGAGGTTTTTAGAATGAAAAAGTGACCTAATCCGATTACTTTTGGGGAGATTTGGAGCTAGATTTGCGTCCTAAGTGGACTATGTGGCACCAGGGCCTTAGTCAAAGTCCCTAAGCCCATTTCATCCACAGTTCTTGGGGCCAGGGAGATAGCTCAGTGGAATAAACACCTCCTGGGCAAGTGCAAGGGCCTGAGTTCAATCTTCGGTTCCGCAAAAAAAAGAAAAGAAAAGAGACCCTCATCCACAGTTCTTGATTCTTCTATAAAGTAAGACTTGGTGTTTCTCTTGGTTATGTGAAAACTGAGATTCTCTGAAAATATCTAGCACAATATACCTGTCATATACCTGTCACATAAAGGTAACATGTTTATTGAACCTAGCAGCAATAAGTAAAGGGAAACATTTAAAATAGAGATGAGAGGTGATGAAAGTTTGAATAAGGATGATCATGGAAAATAGAACCAGAATGGTATGGGGTACTGAAGGAATGAGACAGGAAGCTAGAAAGACAGGAGGCCTGAAGATGAATGAAGAGGAGAAAGGAGATCTCAGCTTGAACAAGGTGGCTATAAGAATATAAGTTACTGTCAAAGGACAGTCCAAAGGCACAAATTTTGTATACATTTGCTTTTTGTTTTTTCTATTTTCAATGTTATTTCAACTTTGAGTAAACTTTTAAGTTGAACATTTTGTTTGGTCTTTCAGCTGTATTTTAAAATCTTTTTTTCAAATAAGAGAACAGAAGATTTTTGTAATATAGTGATAAGAATCTAAATTCTAAAGGACTAGCCAGATAGGCCAGCAAATTAAAACACCTGCTTAAGCAGGCACAGTGACCAGGGTTCAAACCCCAGTGTGCCTTGCCAGCCCTGACCCCTTGGCACGCTGAGACTTGATTGAGATTGGGCATGATGACATGTATGTCTTCCTGAGAACAGGAGGATCACTAAGAGTCCAACTGTATAGTAAGACCCTGTAGACCCTGTACTAAATGCAATTAAAAAAAAATCCAAATTCTATTACCCCTGATAATGGGATCAAACCCAACTTTATGCAGACTTGGAAAACCTGCTGCTGAACTAATATTTTTAAAGAGCTTTTGAAAGAAAATTAAGAAGAAATAATTATCAAACTTAAATATTGCTTTCAGATTCTGCTTCCTGGAACCTTGCATTTTAAGATAATTGATCCAAGGTAAATTGATTGATTCAGTGCCTACTTTGTCAAAAGCAGCACCTTTCCATTAAAAGTTGGCTAACTTTCTTAGTCATACCAGATGCAGGGTGCAGAACTAGGTCATAAACAATTAGCAAAAGTGTTAGGAAGGGGCATCAGAGATTCTGCAGTAGCACCCAGCTCATTGCCCACTGTGTCCTGTCCAGGGATAGTTTGGATTTACAAGCTATATGTGCCATTTCTCTGTGTCCATCATAGCTTTATACAGGTATTAATCATTTAATCCTCATTGGTCAACTCATAAGACTGGGTACTGTTATCCTCTTCATTGTACTTATGAGGAAACTAAGACACCAAAAGAAAAGGTAACACCCAGCTAATAGGTGATAAAAATGCAAAAGCTTTTCTCCCACTGGAGGAATAGAAAGCAAAACCTCTCAGCCATCCCCAAGCTTCTGCCACGGATGACACAGTGCAGGAGCCCCAGTAGTTACTGGCACTATCCTCTTGGACTTGCCAGGCTTCAGAACAGTAAGAATTTTTTCAGTGCTGGGTATGGAACCCAGGACCTCCCACATGCTGGGCAAGTGCTACCACTGAGCTGCACCCCTAGGCCTCTTTATAAATTCACCCATGCATTCTGTTACAATGATAGAAAACAGACTAACACAGGTGGTTTCCCTCAAAACTGGTAGAAAACTAAATTGTCAGCTGATAGATTGTTAAAAAACAAATTTAATGAAAAATCAAAAAAAAATTATTAAATTAGTTTCTTTGGTTAACATTGTCTGAGAATATCAGAGGACAGAATTATAAAATAAGTTAATATTTCTAAGATTGTGAACATTCTTTTTGTAATATACTGATAATTTTGGTAGAATAGGTGTTGATACATAGAACAGATGAAAGGTTTGGGAATGGTTACATTTAAAAGTTCTATGAAAAATTCAGTTTTATACTGGTGTAATATACGTGTGTATAGTGATTACTATATTTTATATTTTTTCTTTCTCCATATTATGTTATAAAAAAAAAAAGCTGAGAAATAACTCTCATGATGTATTTTTCAGAAATTTGAAAAAATCATGTTCAAGCCAGGGTGATAGCTCAGTAGAATAAGTGCTTGCCTGGTAAGCACAAGGGCCTAAGTTCGATCCCCAGTTCTGAAAGAAAAAGAAAAAAAAATGTTCAAAATATACCTGGCTATGGCAATTCACTTACCAACCTTTTTTCTTAGGTTTTTATTGTTTACTTGGTGGTGCAAGGCCTTGTAAGAGAGAAGTTTATATAATTTTTTAAAAGTTACGTTGATGTATTGTTGAAATACATCCCCTTATTATCTATCATATAAAATTATGTTTGTGTTAGGAAAGGATTAAAAATCAATGTCATTTTCCCCTCTGTGGGAAAATAAGGCATCCCAGCCAGGTCCAAGAAAGACTAAAAGGATGTCAGTATGTGATTGCTCTTAAAATCTATCTTGTGATGTTATAATTGCTTTCTCTGAGAGAAATGCACATACAGCTAGAATTTTTCAACCTGTGACTGACATTATGGTGAAGTTAAGTGCAGGTTGTCCGCAGTCTTATATATATTGATCTCTGTGATCCAACTCAAGCAATTGCCGTTTAGTTAGCATGTGTGAACAGTTCTTGGTACTTATTAGACATTGCAGGGGAGGGCAGTGGACTAGAAATGGTCTTTTTACTTGAGTAGTAGATACATGCATATGGGTATCAGACTTCAGGTCATTTGGCACAGGCTACAGCCATAGTGAGTATATCCTGCCTTTAGAATTTATTTGTAACTTTTCGCTGTGATAAATGTAGCACTTATGATTTTAATCAAATATTGTTCAGTCTCTTAATTCTTGGTAAGCTAGAGAGAAGCAAATACTCACTAAAACTAGTTAAAGCAAAGAAAGGTTCTTGTACTAGGGATAGCAGGGTGTTTCCTACCCTGCAAGAGCAGCAGGTTAGGTTCTGCAATTTTTAAGCAGGAATGCAACCAGATACTAGAAAGTAACAAACTAAAATTGGTGACTAACATCATCAGGCCAGTCTCTGTGTGCCTGCATGTTCCTGCATGAGTGTGTGGTGTGGTATGTGGTGTGGTGTGTGTGTGTGTTTATCCCCTCTCTTCCCTTCTCTCCCCCTCCCCACCTGTCCCTCCCTCCCTGCCTGACTTGTCACACTTTCCCAAAGCTGGGGAGGACTTATACTGAAATATGATGTGTCTTTAGTTGCCTTGCATAGGAAGTACTCTGATGGAATGGGAACTTACAATTTTGTGGAAAAGTAGATATTTACTGTCAGCATTATAATTTACTACTCTTTGGAAGTATATTATTTATAGTATATTTGAATTGGTTATTTTCTCTTTACTAAGTGTTGACATGTCAGTCACCATCTTTGTTTCTTCGAAGATAGGTTATTAATCAAATAATTGTAAAATTGTTTTAGCTTTGTGATATTAATTCTGTAAGAACATTAACGTTTGAACAGTGTAATAAATTCTAGTGTCTTGAATTGATGTTTGTCTCATAATATGTCTGCCTAGATTCTTAAGCTAGATGCTGTATCCATAGCAGACTGGTATGAATTCCCTATTTTTGACTAGTTGCTTTAAATCTTACTAACAACAGCAATAATAAACATTGAGTCTTTTCAAAATTTATACCTAAAATGGCTATTAGCCTGTTTTACTCATGTTCAGAGATTGCCTAAAGTCATAGGCAACAATTGCCTGCCCATCATATTTTACCCTGACACTTTTAAAACCAGAATGTTTTGCATAACCATTATAACATATAAAAAATAGATCCTTAATTTGTTTTTTGGGTTTTTTTTGTCCTTTTGAGGCAGGGTCTCTCTATGCAGCTCAGGTTGTCGAGCTCACTTTGTAGCCCAAGACTGGTCTAGAACTTGCACTGACCCTCTCCCGCCTGAGTACTGGGGTTGCAGGTGTGTGTGCCCCCACACTTGGTTTAGATCTCCAATTTCAACTAATTTTCAGCCTATATTTAAATGCTTCCAGTGTGCCACATGCCAGAAATGTTTTTATTAGGTTTGTTTTTTTTTTAATCTAGCATCTGAATAAAATTCATATCCTACTTGCTTGGGGGTGGGGAGAGTAAAAAGGGATAGTATTTTTCTAATCTGATCATTCCTTTTATGTGGCTTGTTTTTAGCAAGAAGTGTGTAGAAATTTCTTCCAATTAGTAAGTAATATGCAAGTAAAAGAATAGATTAATTTATAAGCTGTCTCAAGAGCAGCAAAATGCTAAAATTGAATCCTGGAATTAAAAGCAACATTAAAAAAAATCATCCTAGTCTGATTTTTGCTGTGATAGCAGAATACAACAGACTAGATTCATAAACAATAGATTATATTTGACTCATGGTTCTGGAGGCCTGGAAGTCAAGGGTCTGTGTTCTCTTTGTGGTTTGTCATAACATGGTCGTAGGGCCAGTGAGCACCTGTGAGACGATTAGCAAATTGAGAGGGTATCACTTTCTCTGTAACTAACCCACTTTAATCTGTTTGTGAAGGCAAAACCCTCATGTCCGAATCACTAATTTCTCACCTCTTCAGACCATCAGGATGGTAATTAAACTTCAGCATGAGTTTTGTATACATGCTGCTGAAGTGAGCTCGTCAACAAGAGATTTGGTCAAGACATTCAAACCATACCAATCTCCAAGAAAAATAGAAGGCCATACATAAAAGGAAATGTAATCATACCCTACTTTGTAATAAATAAAGCAATATTATAAACACTGCTTATTTTTAGTTTTTTATTG
>PVKA01016634.1:0-47502 GCA_004027165.1 Ctenomys sociabilis | reverse complement strand
GTTTGCTTCTGTTTCTTCAGAGAAGCTCCAGGCTTTGCCTTAGCCCTGGACATCCATTTCAGGCATAGAGGCTTCAGCCCTGCAGCACAGACTGATGCTGACTTCCAGAGCTTCCTCAGAAAGCTTCACCAGGTCCTCAAAAAATAAACATAAAATGGCATGGAAATGTAAAGGACAGCTGAGAAGCTGCACCAGGAGTGGGGCTGGGACAGGCAGAGACTGGCTAGGAATGTTACAATTCCATAAAGTCCAAGAATTCCAGGATCCATTAGAGCAACAGGAACCACCGTTCCAGAACACGGGATGCCCTGACCCACGGATGCCTCCACCTGAAGCAGCAGCTCCCAGTGAGGGTTCCCACGAGCACCCCAGAACACGGCAGTGACCGAGGAGATGCATGGTAAGCTTGTTAAATTTTAAAGATAACTATGCATCTTCTAAGAGATTGCTGCCTTGTTCTAGCCGCACTTTGTGAAGAGGTTTCTTCTTCTGGCCAGGGTATCCACATTTTCTTTGGTTAGAATCTGGGGGATTCTTAACTTCTGATACATGGCTTCTATCAGAAGAGCTGGAAGATTCTTAGTGACGTCCAGCTCCTAACAGTGCCACATCTGCTGGTCCTGGTGTGTGCAGGGGACTCTTCACAGCTTATGGGGCTGGGGCTACAGCCAACACACGGGGTCCTCACAGTGTTTCTGTGAGGGTTGAAGGGTAGCTCGCCTGCCGGAAAATAAGTGAGGGAGAGGAGCGTGGGGTGTGACATCTTTCAAGAGCCTCATCTTGGTAATCTTGGGTCACTGAGTACTGGATCAGACGCCATACTGCAGGGGTGCAGCCCCGTCACAGCCCTTGTGAACGGGACCCTCTGCCCTGATGCTGTGCGGGGCACATCCTGCTCTCTAGGGCAGCCTTTGGAAGCCTCGCCCAGGAGAAGCCCTTCACCCACCCATTCCTTCGTGACAGCTTCTCACAGGTCCTACACTCGGTCATGCTTGTATGCACACAGTAGAGATGGCAGGGGAACAGAAATATACTTAAATAGGGGGACATGCATGTAATTTTGAGAAACACAAATTTCCTCATTTCACAGATAAGGAAACTGAGGTCTTCAGAAGCTGTTTACGTGCAGACTATGATAATTCCAGAAAATAGTGGAGCTGAATCCAAAATCCAAATCCTGATTTCCTGCCTGGTACCCCAGCCTGCTGAGCATGCAGCCTTCTAGTGGTCCAGGGACTCTCATGACACCTCTACTTCCAAGATGAGCCAAGATCACCACTTCCACTTCACGGAGAGTCAAATTAAGGCGTCCAGGGGCTGGGGAGATGGCTAAGCGGAATAAGCGCTTCCCCAGCAAGCGCAAGGGCCTGAGTTCAATCTCCAGTTCTGCCAAAAAAAAATTAAGGCTTCTAAAGGACAGGCTGAACAGGCGATCAGGGTCAACAGTGGATCAGCTCACTTCTCGAAAGAGGTATATGTGCATCCCCGCCCATCACTTAGGCATGTGAATTGGCCTCCAACACACTGAGCTTTTATTCTCTCCTATTTCAGTGAAAGATATTACAAATAACTCTCACACAAGAATGACTTCCGGGCCGGTGAGATAGCCCAGTGGGCCAAAGGCCTGCCTAGGCAGGCACAGGGAAGGGGTTCGATCCCCGTAGTGCCGTGCCAGCGCCATCCCCAGCACACTGAGCCGGCCGCCAGGTCCGGGCGTGTGGCGCCCGCCTGTAATCTCAGCACTGCAGAGGCTAAGCACAAAAGGATTACTGTGGATCTGAGCTGTGTAGTGAGACCCTGTACCAAATACAATTTAAAAAATAAAAATAAAAGATTTCTGCCACCCACACCCACTTCTGGCCACCAAGTTTTCTGTGTTGTGCTCAGCTGAGGGAGTCCATTTGTGTTGATGCTCTGGAACATTTATGTCAAAACGGGAAGAAGATGACTGCCATTATTTTAGGATATGGCATTTCATTTGCTAAAGAAGAAAGAGGAACAGGGAGAGAAGATGGGTATTATGACTGTGTCTAGATGCTCCTTAAAGCCTCATGCAATCATAGGTCAGGCTTTTCAGAGGAAGCTGGGTTTAGAGTATGTGACACTGGGACTGATTAAAAGTGCAATGCTAGGCTCAAGGACATTAAGATTAAGGGTGTGGGTGCTACCTGCCCGAGTAGCCTAGATAGAAGGAACTATGGCTGTGCCTTACTGCTGTGTCACCTTCTGCCCACCATGAGCTGTTAGTTCTTCATGATGCCGCCCTACCCTGGGGTCAGCTGATGATGCACGGAAACCTCTGCAAACTGTGAGCTAAATGAACATCTCCCCGCTTAACTTTGGGTGTAGGACATTATGCCTCAGAAAGACCATGAACAGAAAAGGAATTGGAAAAGAGGAAAGATGGAGAGAGGAAACGGGACAAAAGAAGAAAGAAGCAGAAATGAAGACAGATGAAGAAAAGGGGGAGAAAAGACCCTGTAGTTCATGCCTGGGATCTAGGCAGCCCAACAAGACTATGCTAAAAAGCACCATCTGCTGAAACCAAGCTCTGCAGTGAAACCAAAATTTAAAACAATGTCTCTAGATCCCTGATTAAGGGAAAACACAGTCTGACTCGAGGCAAATCTTGGCTAAGGGAAAAATGAATCATTAGGGAAAAACTCCAGAGATGATTAAGGGGGCACTCACAACCGTGACCCTCCCCCAACAAACCAAACATGCCTGCTTCCTGAAATGCTACCTGGAATGTCTGCACAAATTCATCACTCAACAGAAAGCCAAGCTGTGGCAACATTACATGAAAAGAGAGACACAATCTCTATTTCACTCACATAACATTAATCTATTTGTCCTCCCTGAGTCCTTTCACTTGGTCAAAAGTGGAAGAGGAAAAAAGAAGATCATTTTCAGCGGTGAGGCTGTTCACTGTCATTACGCTGACAAAAAGGAGAACTGATGTGCAGTGCGTGCTTTCTTATACTGAGGGGCTTACATTCCAAAGTCTTTAAATTCAAATTTGCTACATTGTCCTGGGTGCAAAGTCAAGGATGAGTTCCCAGGGCACCCTTTCAACATCCAAAGGCTGCTGAATAAGCAATCAGACAAAGGTGTGCTGTCTAGAATATATAAAGAACTAAGATATAACAGGGCCCTCAAACTTAAAGACCCAATTCAGAAATGGGCATCTGAGACGAATACACACTTCTCAGAGGACGAAATTAAAGAAGCGAATAAATACATGAAAAAATGTTCCACATCGCTAGTCATCTGTGAAATGCAAATAAAAACATTGAGATACTCACTCCAGAAAGAATGGCTATCGTAAGGAAATCAACCAACAACAAATGTTGGAGAGGTTGTGGGGATAAGGGAACACTTCGCCACTGCTGGTGGGAATGTAGACTGGTACATCCATTGTGGAGATCAGTGTGGAGAGTCCTCAAAAGAGTAAGACTAGAAATCCTATTCAAGCTGCTTATGCCCCTACTGGGAATTTTCCCAGAGGAACTGAAAACATCATATCATAGTGATATATGTGTACCTATGTTTATAGCAGCACAATGTGTGATAGCAAAATCTTGGAAACAACCAAGATGTCCATCACATGAAGAATGGGTGAAAAAGATGTGGTATTTCTATATAATGGAGTATTACTCAGTTATAAAGAATGATAAACTTGAAGCATTTATATTGAAGTGGATGTCACTTGAAAATGTACTCGTAAGTGAAATAAACCAGACACTTATGTGAAATATCATATAGTCTCCCTAATATAAGAAGTCAAAAGAAGAAATACAAATAGAAATGTAGAACAACAACTAAAAAGAATTGAGTCAGATAGGGCAAACTGAACGGCATATGCTGCAGGGTACTAATCAGCTTTTCTTCTGGATGTTTAACAACCTAAGTTCACAGATCAACAATTGGAGAAATAGAAGAGCCACAAGGCCAGCCAAGATTTTTGGCCCTAGCCCTTCAAGGTCAGTGAAGACTCAGGGCATAGCAGAACCTGTACTATAACATCATGAAACTCAGTTGTGCCCCAACTTTTCTGATCAAGGAGAATATGGAGCCACAGAGGAAAGAGATTGATGATCTATAGTGTGCCTGGGGAGAGTCACATGGAGAGAAAACTTTCTCTCAGGCTCTCACAGAGAGCAAACTGGTCAATCATTGGCCGTGACTCATCCACATGGATGACACAGACAAAGGATCTACAGAGTAAGGTACAGGATTACAGGATAAAACCTGAGGGGACTTCACTGACCTCATCAGAAATGAAAGCTACATCTTTTGGTATATAGGTCTTGCTCTATCTCGGTCTTGACCATCCAGAAGAAAAGTATAAAAATGAGGTATATAATGTGGGGCCATAATAATAAGTTGGGCTGTAAATGGCTACAGTCAACAACTTCTTCAGATAACTCACTATTGTTGTGGACTGGTGGACTGTGCTGGATTGTGTCACCAAGTTCAGGTACCTAAATTGGTTTAATGACAATGGAGTGCCCATCTTTGACAGGTTTAGACAAAAAAGGGGTATACAAAGGAAGAATTATGATGTATGTGTATAAACAGTACAGTTAGGATAAATATGCTGTGCTTCTGCATAATTCTATAAGAAGCAAGATTTGCACTAATAGTGGTTGGACAAGATATTATGTTGGCTTCTAGTACTATGGACAACCACTAGGAAAATAACAAGGTAGAAAGTATTAATTAGTGAATCTGTGATATAATTCAGGTATAAAAAATAAGACAAGTAAATAGCTACACTCTCTTAATTCATTGATTAGAGACATCTGCTATAATAATGTCTGTAAGTATAATATCATGTATGCACCTTGTGTGATACCAAAACATTATGAAAACAGTTTGCAATGTATTAATTTATCAAATCTGTCCTGTTAATGTGTCTTGAAACTGTCTCATTGCTATTTGTTCTTCAATAAAATAAAATAAAATAAAATAAAATAAAATAAAATAAAATAAAATAAAATAAAATAAAATAAAATAAAAAACGAAGACTGCTGAGCGTTTCCTTGGAGAGTTTCACCTGGGCTTCTCAGCTTCAACATCGTCCCAGCCAGGTTTCTGTTGCTGTGTTGCTAGGATGTCTGAGAATGAGTAGCTTATGAAGCAGTGTCATTTATTTGGATCGTGCTCCTGAAAACTGAAAATGCACAATTGAGTGGCTGAGTCTGGCCAGGGCGTCCCACTGCTCCAGGATGGATAGAAGTCTGAGAGGAAAAATGTTGAGCAAGGAGTGGAAGGGAGGCTAAAGTCCCCTGGTGCCTAACTGAGGTCTCAACCAGGCATGGCGTGCCAGTCCTGTAATCCTAGCATGTAGGCAGGCGAAGGCAGGAGTGCAAGTTCAAGTCTCACCTGGGCAATGTTGTAAGAGTGTCTCACACTGAAAGAACTTGCATGTGCACATCCTTCCTGTCCTATAAATCATTTCTAAATGATTTACAACAATACAAATGCTATGTCAATGATCACTATTTGTATTTTTTAGGAAACAATATCAAGGAAGCAATCCTTATTCAATACAGATTCATTTTTCCTTAATATTTTCTAACTAATGGTTTATTGATTCCACGTATGTGGACCCTCAGAGGCACCATATATAAATGACAAGAGAAGAATAGAGAGAGGAGAAAGAGGCAGGGGGGGAAGAAGAAGAGAAGAGAGAATGAAAAAGAGGAGGAAGAGGTGAAGCAGAGAAAAGAGAAAAAGGAGAAGGGAAGGGGAGCAGGAGGAGGAAGAGGAGAAAGAATCACTTCTGACCAGTAGCAGAGCCCCAGAGGCTTTAAGGGAAGTACTGAGTGCTCCCAGCCATGAGGTTAATAATAGCTTTGCACATCTGAAAAGGTCTTTCTCTGGATATTCCAAAAGTAGAGGAGCCATGGCCTTGCTCATTCTAGCAGCAATGAACAGTTAACACTCCTGCTGCATTACAGGGACCTAAGTCTCTGGGACCAGTGCCCCAACTCCCCACTTTTCCTCCAAGTGGCAAGCTGGCTACTCCCAGCATAAGGGAATGAAGGTAAGCTGCTCTATTGGAGTGTTGCATGTCCTAGAAACATGATCTTGTTTTGGATTTTTGTTCAAAATACTGATCTGGAACCCAGCATTATGAACATAGCATCGCCAGCAGCTAAGTCCTCTCTGCCCCTCCCCCTATGCCCATTACTTCCAGCCATTCTGACTACACTTCACAGAACCCACCACCCAAGTCATGGCCTCCAGGACACAGGAGCAGTTTCTTTACTTGTGCACCATCCATCGTGAACAGGGAGGATGATTTTCCCTCCTGGTGATAAATTAACCTTGAAGTTTGATTTTTTTTCAGCCAACTCATCTTTTCAGCCTTTGACTATAAAATCATGCAAAGCAATATTCTGGAATTTATTTGCAATTTTCTCCCTTAAGTTGATATTTTGACAACACTCAGTTTCAAAGATTTCACACATTTCTTCAACAACATGAGGTTCTTATTACTATTTATAATTTAAACAACAACTATTTCAGATATTTTCATGATCTAGATAGATTCCTGATTTTATATTCTAGTGTTATCCAGTCTCATATGTCAGAGATTTAGCCTTCATCAAAAGGAGGGATAGAGGGAGAGAGAGAAAAAAGTGGAGGAGAAAAATAGGAGAGGAAGGGAAAAAGGGAGCAATGGAAAGAAGGGAGGGAGGAATTAGCATTTTTAAAGATTTTTCTTTTTGTTTTTTTTTTTTTTTTTTTTTTTGTCTTTTTGAGACAGGGTCTCATTGCAGTTCAGGCTGGCCTAAGCTCACTTTGTAGCTCAGGCTGGTCTCGAACTCACCAACAATCCTCCTGCCTCTGCCTCCCCAGTGCTGGGATTACAGGCATGCGCCACCATGCCCAGCTTTTAAAGATTTTTCTATGCAACGTATAAATCTAAGTTGCTTATTGAGTAGGCTTGATATACTCTCATATATAAATGCAATACCTGCTCAAACTAATAAAAAACAGTGAGGAACAATTTCAATTATTTGCATTTTGTGATAATTTCAAACTACAAAAGTAACATGTGACATCAAAAGGACACAAGCTTGCCGGGCGTGGTGGCTAGGCCTGTAATCCCAGCACTCAAGAGGCTGAGGCAGGAGGATTATTGTGAGTTTGAGACCAGCCTGAGCTACAAAGTGAGTTTAAGGCCAGCCAGAACTGCATAGTGAGACCCTGTCTCAAAAACACACACACAAAAAAGGACAAAGTTCCACCCTGAAAGAGTGGTCAGTGATCATAGATGAAACATTCTAAGTAATAACTGAGTAACAGTAATACTTGACAATTACTCAAAAACTTAAATAAATAGTCATTAACAAACACTGATATAAAACAAAGTGGAATTAACAAAAAGCAAGGGAGAAGTGATAGCTCTTCCTGATAGAAGAACTTCAACTAACAAATGAATAAAGAATGAGGAAAATAAGAAAAAAAATGTTGACCGCTACCTCAGTAATTGTTGCCATATACCCCAAAGAATATTAAAATTAGTGGTTGAAAATTTAAAGAGAAAGAGGACATTTGATAACCTCAAAGAATTTTCTTCCAAAATACAATGATACCTCAATTTACAAACTGAAATTGTTCCACAACTTTGGGTAAGACGGTCCCGCTTGTGTTTGATGGGCCAGATGGCTGCAGTTATGTTTGTCATCTGATATAGTTTGCAAACCAAAACAAAATTTTGCTAAACACCTTTGGAAAATTGTTCACAAACAGCAGCGTTCCTGAAGCGAAGTACCACCATTCAGTGACACGGGCAAAAGGAACCTGATGCGGGGGACGGTGAGCGGGCACGACCTTCAGCGAAGGTCAACTCCAAGATGCTTGCCAGCACACACAGGGAGAAGGACAGACCACCTGTGTGGCACTCTTCTCTAAAATCCATGACCTCAATCTGCAGCCTCCTGAGAAAATGGCAAACGCGAAGAGGGGGACAGTTGGCAAAACACCCGATCTGTGCTCTGCAGAGCCATCGAGGTCGCCGCAGACAAGCAGAGAGTGGGAGACTCGCAGTGCTCCGAGAGCAATGAGACAGAGAGCAATGGAGAGAAATGTAATGGAGAGTTCCAGACTGGGAAGGAGACCCTATCTCAAAAAAAAGAAAGAAAAAACACCGAGGACTTCAGAGATAACTTGGCAGTCTAAACACTTGCAGGGCAAGGTCTAGGACCCGGATTCGATCCCCAATGCCACATGTGATCCCCATACCACAGTGCAGGCTGCACTGTGCAGCCCCTGACGCCGAGCATGGTGGCACAGGTCTATAATGCCAGTGCTGGGAGGCTGAGGCAAGAGGACCACCATGAGTCAGAAGCTGTGTGGCAAGACCCTGTATCAAATAAATAAATAAATAATATTTAAAAATTTTTGAAACAGTGTCATGGGCTAGGGACAAAACCATCAACACAGGAAGCTTTGGGGCACAGTTCAGATCGAAATTGTAGCATATAAATATCGTGTATAATTTATATATGTACATATGTATGTATATGTGTGGATTTTTTTACATTAAAAAGCATCTTGATGCTTCAACAGAGTCCATTGTGTGAACACCCTTACCTACCCGATTTTGCTACACAAACAAGTTGACATTGTATTTGTTAACTTTAAAAAAAACCTCCTTAAAAAGCAGAAAAAAATAAGCCTCTCAGAGGTTCTACAAGCGGGTCTGGCTTGCTATCAGGATCCACCTGGTGCAGTTTTCCAGGCAAAATATAAATTAGATTTTAGCTTGCGTTTGTCAACTGATCAGCGTAGGGGCTAGGGAGATAGCTCAGCAGCATAAGCACCTACCTGGCAAGCACGAGATCCTGATTTCAACCCCTGGTACCAAAAAAAAATCCAAAATGAAATATAAACTGACAGGAGGTGGAGTGAACTTGTCAGTAAGAAATCCAGGAAACAAGAAAACTGCATGATTTGAATAAGTGTTAGAAAAGGAAAAACTATTTGAATAGTCATCTACTGCACTTCTCCTTGCCATGCATTCTCTTTTCTTGACTTAAGGTAGCAAGCGAAATTGAGTTGAACCTACTATACTGGTTGTACAAGGAACTGCTGCTTCTTGAGCAGGGTGCTTAGATCGTCCGAACTGATCTCCATAAGGACACTCTGAAACAAGGGCTGTGATTACTCTTACTTTATTAGGAATCAGGCTCAGAAAGGAGGAATGCACACAAAGCACTAGGCAGGGCTAGTACATGAACGCACAGCACGTCACAGTCACAGTGATGGCTCTACACAATGGCCACAGGGAAGCAGAGCAAGGGCCCAGATACTGCAAATGCACACACATGACTCCACGGTGGCATGCTTGCCAAGGTCCTCAGAGACAGGGGAACTTTCCTCATCTGTTGGTTCCTAATTCACATGAAAGAGCACTGGCTTTGTCTTCACCCTCAAGGGGACATTATTATTATTTGCAAGTTCTTCTCAAAATTCTCCATCTTTTTGATTCTCTTAAGTCTTTTATTAGTCAGTTTTGCATGTCTGGGATGAACTACATGAGAAAAGCAACTCAAAGGAGAGGTTTCCTTGGTTCAGAAATCTATGATTTCCATTCATGTTTAAAGAGAGAAACATCACTGTGGAAGTATCTGATGGAGAAATACACTTACCTCATGGTGTCCAGGGAAGGGAAAAAGAAGAAAGACATGGAGATGGAGACGGAGATGGAGACAGAGAAGACAGGATCAAGGCACACCCTTCAAAGGCAGGCCTCTAGTGATAACCACTTCCTCCCACCTAGTCCTCACCTCCTAGAAACCCTTTCAGCTGTGTGTACTTCAGTGGCTCAGCTGATTGAGGAGCTCCCACGATCCAATCCCTCTCCTAGGCCTCATGAAGATTTCTGTGCTAGGGGTTGCTAGGCCTTTGGAGGACATTTTAAATGCCAGCCACATTTGATCTTGTGCAATAAGCAGAGTGAAAATTACCCTCTTCATGTTTTAAATGAGAAAAGTCAGTCTCTGGAAGATTCCAGGAGTTGCCCAGAACTCCTAAATGTATTTTCCTCCGTACTCTTGCTCCACCCTAGACATACTCTACTTCCCTAAGGTTAGGATCATTCATTTTTTCTTTAGTTATACAAATACTATCGAGTGTATGAAACTGGAAAATTATCAAAGCTATGATAAGTAAAAACTAAATTTCCCAGGAATCACATTCTTACAGATAGCTAGTAATGACATAGTAGAATCATTCAAACAGAGTGTAGCAGAAAAGGTCCCTCTTAGCCAGTTTCTGTTAGTTGCCCAGGTAACTGTTCCTGTTATAGTTCCTATTCTGTTTCTTTTTTTTCTTTTAGGATTTAATAAATAACAAGAAGTGTAAAATTTCCGATCACAGCAGTGTTGAAAACAGAACAATGATAAATACAAGACCACATATTTTCACATTAGAAACAGTAAAACCTACATTACCAAAATCCAAACCTAAACATTAATACAAAAAAAAGGAAAAAAATTCAAAATCAAGAAGCAGATCAGAGGCCAAATGAAGATCTATCAATTAAATACCTACTTTAAAGAAATACATAGAACATAACACAAAAAGTGATATTTGCCAATAAGATTTCTTAGGTTTTCTTTTACTTTCTTATACTTCCTTCTTACCCTTATTTAGAATTAGAAGATAATTTATCATTTAACAATGGGAATGTGATTTAAATGGCTTTTTCTTTAAAATAATTACAAAATTTGAGAATATTGTACACACATCCTTATTTTATAGACATATTCCAAAACTAAGATTTATAGTATATAATACCTTTTCTTTCTTTTTTTTAGTACATGATTTCTCTAATTTCCCCATATTCAAAATGATAAGGACTTTGCCAGCGCTGAATTCTAATCTTGCTAAAAATTTATTTCTAAATCAATAAGCCACAAAGTCAAGACAAAGCACTATTTGTGATTCATGGAAACAACTGTATTTCTGAGGCACCAATCATAGAACTATTGAAATTACCAGCTGGACAGAACTTTGAAGATAAACCAAACAATTGATAGATGAAGTCTTGTACAGAATGTTGTTGGATTTTGCTTCCTAATCCACTCTGCCAGTCTATTTCTTTTAATTGGTGAGTTGAGTCCATTTATATGATGGTTATAATTGAGATGTACTGACTTATGTTTGATACGGTATTTACCTGCTATTGTATACCTCTGTTTAATTGTTTGCTTATTTAATGGATTCTTTCCATTCTCATTCATGGAGTTGTGGTCTTTTGATTCCTCTCTAGAACAGCTTTTAACAGTTTGTGTAGTTGTACAGTTTTGTAACCATGAAACGCTTTAGTTTTTCTTTGTCATGAAGTATTTCACTTCTCCATTAAACTTGAAAGAGAGTTTTGCAGGGTATGTCAGTCTGAGTAGGAATTTGTTTTCTTGCAAGACTTGAAGTACTTTGCTCCATGCTTTTCTTGACTTGATGATTTGTGAAGAGAAATCTGCCATTATTCTGATGGGTTTTCCTTTAAATGTGATCTGTTTCTTTTCTCTTGTGGCTTTTAGTATTCTGCTCCTGTGCCGAATTTCAAGGATCTTGATTATTATATATCTGGGTGTGTTTTTTAATTAGTTGATATTATTTGGAGTTCTATATGCTTTGGTTATCTGAATGTCAGATTGTTGCCCCATATTTGGGAAGTTTTCTGCTATTACTTCTGCCCATGTTCTTTTTATATCATTTGTATTGACTCCTTCCTTCTCATTGATGCCTATTAGTCTTATGTTGTTCATCTTTGCATCATCTTGGAGATGTTGAATTATTTTTTCCTGCATCCTAGTTGTTTTTAGGAGATCTTTTCTTACCTTTTCACTAGCTGCAACAATGTCTTCAAGGTCTGAAAGTCTATTTTCACTTTCATTCAAATGGTTTTTCCAGCTTGGGATTGAGGTTTTAATTTCCTGTATATCTCATTAAATTTGCTTCATGCATTCTATTTCTTTCCTATATTGCTCATTGAAGGATTCTATCATTTTTCTATTCTTCTCTATTTTTATCAATATCTTCTTTAGAAGCATTTTGTAATTCTTTCCATTATAGTTATCATTAATTTTTTTACTTCAGAAATTATTTCTGATCTGATTTCCTTTATACCTTTTTGCAGTTGTTTCTTTACTTCAGATGCTATTATTTCAGAGATTTCAGGTGTGTGATTTCCAATTTCTTCTACTCTAGTGTCGCCTGCATTTGTTCTGGGTGGGCTTGAGGCCTGAAAATGCATTTTGCTATTTCTCTTTGTCATTTTGTATAGCACTGCCTTCTGACCATTGGTGTAGAGGTTTGGTGCAATCACTACCTTCGCACCAGGTTCAGATCTTTCAAATTCAAGCTCATCCAGTGCACGTGACTTGGGTCTGGCTGACATGCTCTACTCCTTCCTGCTGCAGCCCCTGGAGGTGAACTCCCCGTGCCACTCAGGCAAAATGTGGGTCTTGCCTCTAGCCTCTCTGCAGGAAGTTCTGCCACAGGGTTCCACACCAAGCCTGTCTGATAGAGCAAGTTACACACACACATACACACACACACACACACACACCTGGGTGCTGGCTGGAAAGAGTATCCAGTGGGCACCAGGTGATTCCCCATACAAACTGGGTCTGGGCTTTGGCTCCAATGAGGATCCGACTGGCTGGCAGGCAGTCTTACTCACATGCCAGACCTAGGCACTCCCTAGAATCCCTATTCTATTTCTTAGAAACAACGATCATGGTGGTGCATAACTGAACACTAGGTGGTGTGTTGTAAGAACCAGTCAAAGACAGCCAAATACTCTGCTTCTTGCTTACAAAACCTACACAAACCTCCCTTCTTGAGCCTTCAAAGCCTGATATTTTCATTGATTCCTTGTCAGTGCATGTCCAATGTTAAATAAATCTGCCTCCAAATCCTGAATAAAGTTTCAGTGTTTCTCTTTGCTGTTGCATTTAGTCCACCACCTGGAAAAACCAACCATGCTTACCTCTTTGTCACCAGCTGTAACCCTAAAGGACAGAACCAGGACCTGACTAGGTCCTGATGGGAAGATATGTCCTTGAGATTTCTCAAGTCCTCTCAGAGGTCTGGAGGAGGATTTCAGAATCCCTATTTGAGTAGCTCACCAAAAGGTAAGAGGACAGAGTCTGCCTGCCTAGTTGCCTGCCTGCCTACTTGTATGTCAGTAAGACCTCTGGGGGTACTAGATTCAGTCTATACCTGAACAGTTCAAGCAGAAGAAAAAATTAATTACTTTTCATTAGTTAGGCCTCCTCGTGGTTTGGGAGAAGGAATGTTTGAACCTCTAAGTGCCTGTTGTTTGTAACAAACAGCTAAAACAATAGGCTTTTCCATTTGTGTTTTGTGGTAAGGAGTTGGACTTTGCTTTCCAAATATGGAGCTTGATTGGGCCTCAACCTGATTTCTGTAGATGTATCTAAGGACAAATGGAGGACCTACTGATGCTTCTCCTTAACCTGGATGGTCCCAAAGTTGCCAAGAAGCAAGCAGTCAGGTGGGCATCTGGTCTTTCTCTGAGGGGAACTTTCTGTTGTGCCATCATTCAAGGGCACACAACACATATGTAGTGAGCCAAAAATGAGAATTAAATTAGTCCAAACCTATGGTCCTTGAAATAAAGTGGCAAGGGGCTTTTGATGATTATGAAGTTAAAATGAAATCAAACCACTGTTCCCTGCATCTGAAGGAAAAAAGAGATCTATTCTTTCTTAGAATTCTTCCTTAGCAGGCTTGCAGGTTAGCTTGTTGTTTGAAGTGCTTGATTGGGTAAACTCTGTCAGGCGCAGGACTACAGTTTGATCCCCAGCTCTACATGGCTCACCAGACGCACCCTTAAGACCCCTCTGAGCCAGCCAAAAAAAAAAAATGTTTCTCAAGTTAAAAAAGAAAAGAATCCTGCATTGGTAAAGAAACCATCCTGGTTGATCACCACAGTTGCTACCAACACCTACAGTGTCTCTCCCTATTCCTGACTCCATCTACTTCCAGCCAACTGAACCCATGCTGCCCACACTTATCTCATACCAGGTATCCTGATCAGGAACCAAATGTAGGAATCTGTGGGTCTTTCAGTATGATCCATTATATCTGGGAAGAAATGGTGGAAGGAATGAGGAAAAGATATAGAAGAAGGCAAGAGCTGGGTTATGTGGTGATCCATCTGCCTGGTTGGTGAAATGAGCCCCTGAACAATAGAAAGAGTCTTTATTTATCAAAGTTGCTGTTCACAAGGTTGCCTAGCGACTAATAGCCCACACTGTCCAGGCCAGATGTTTTTCTCAAGACTAAGGTAGCTTGACTGCTTTAACAATGAGGCCTTGGGGCCAGGGAGATGGCTCAATGGAATAAGTGTTTCCCTGGCAAGCACAAGGGCTTGGGTTCAATCCCCAGTTCTGCCAAAAAAAACCAAAAAAAAAACAAAAAACCAGCAACAACAACAACAAAAATGAGGCCTTATCCTGCCCTCCATAGGATCAATTTCAGCTTTGGGGGCTTGCAACCGGCCCTCCCTCCAAAGCCTTCTGCTTCACAGATATACCCTTAAGTGCCCATCCTGGTCAGATGGCATCGTATAATGCCCACCCTAGATGACTGCCAGCAATTCATTTGACTCCGCTCTACACAGAAATGCTGCCACATTTTGACAGAGGAAAGACTGTACCATCATCCCTGATGAATGGGTTGCCATGGCCTTTCCAAAAGTTGCCCTGTCTAGAAGCAAGAACTCCGGCAAAAGGAAAAAAGGCAATCAGGTGAAGCGTTCCCTGAAGACATCAAAATGGGGGACCAAACTCCCATAAGCCACTGGTACCCAGAAATCTATTAAAAGACATTCCTTTGGCTCTGAGGCCCCTGAAAATCTCTAACCCTAAGAAAATCCAGTCTGATAGTCTGATACCCTCTGGCATGAGTTATAAAGGCTATGGACACACACACACAAAAAAAAAATAAGTTATTCATTCAGATTAAAAGATAAGGACTCTCTAAAGCTTCAGAGTGCACACTAGGGGCCAACCCATAACTTTCCAGACAAACAATGAAACAGAACTCTTTGTCTTCAAAAATACCATCACTGCGGCAACTGGGACTCTAGCCTATAACCCCTTCTTGCTGAGCATGACACCCAAACTGCCTTCTGGAAAGACACAAAAGCTCTGCTGAAATATCTGACAGCAAATGTCTGTAAGGTATCTCATAAAAAGACAAAACCTGCAAACAAAAAGTCATATATCTAGGATTTGACCAATGTCATATGGTCTCTAAGATGCTTACTCATACTGTCAGCCTTGAGAGCACCCATGGGCCATGTGTGCATATTCTCGGGCCCAGTCACTAAGGGCTGGCTCCTCCCTCTTTGCCTCTATCCTATAATATCCACAGTTCTTCTAATCAAAAAACCTGACAAGCTCACAGGCCACACTGAACCTCCTGAACTACTGTGGACCACTCAACCCTGCCACATGTCTGCCCACACCATGATTGCCTGGCACTGACTGCTAAACTGTTCTCAAGTTGAACAAACTTAAAAATGAACCCCCTGACAGATGCTGAGTACATCCTTACATCCAGTTTATGGATGGAAGTAGCTCTGTTAGGAATGAAATCCGACAGGCTAGATCTGCTGTAGTCACCTTGGACAAGATTATTGTGGCCAAAGCTTCCCTGCAAGCATGGGCTACACAACAAACTAAACAATGAGTCCTCATAGGCCCCCCTATTGGTTTGATGATGAAACTGTCTACTGTTTCATGTTGCCCTTGGGAAACTTGTCTGCCAACAATGCCAAACTTACATTCAAAACAATCCAATCCAGAGACCTAAACCCATTTCCTCCAGGGATCATATTGTTTGAAACATCACCCTTTAAAAACACTAAAGTAAAGCCTTCTAGGGGCTACATATATCTATTGGTATTTATATGCATCCACCCAGGCTGGCCTAAAGTATTCTCTACCTGAGCTCAGAGGGTAAAAAATGTTTGTCAGGTCCTGCTATGGAAACATCATCCCTCCACATCACCACATTTGCTAACTGTTGTGTGTACAGGGGTTTTGCTGAGGAGAAGAATTAAAGTTTCACACCACTATGCACTGGACACAAACTAGGGAGATCAGGGCACTCTATGAAATAAGAGTTCATAGCTAAATGTGGCCAGAAGGAAGGGCTTTCTCCGGGAAAGTCACTGGGACTATAAGGAGGGATTTCAACTTCTATAGAAAGTAGAGATGGGGCTCAAACTTATTATCTCCACGACAAGGGTAGGAGAAGCCACCTGATATCTTGCACCAAGCTATCTACAAAGAATAGGACAGGGCCAGGTACGGTGCTACACCCATGGTCTCCCAGGACCATGAGAGCACGGGGCCTTTTTCACTTTCTATTCTGTCTGCCAAGCTGGAGGTGAGCAGGCTGTCTTAATATGCTGCCCTTCACACTCCTGAATTCTTGAGCTTCGAGTATGGCAACTTTCCTTGGTGAAGATATGGACAGAAGGAGAGGCCATCATGCCTCTTGACACAGAAGGGAGCTTGAGGGCCATGGTGATTGTCCCAAGGCCATGCGGCAAGGGGGAGGCAGGTGTGTAATGTGAGCTAGAGTCTCAGGTACCTGACCAGACCCTTCTAGGGCACATGCCCAAGGCTAATAGTGAGATCTTTAATGCTTAATAGTCATGGAGATAATAAGGATATAAGCAATTCAATATGTACTTGTGATACTTCCTGTTGAAACATGCCCACATATTACATCATTTAACCTCCTAAGGAGCTAAAGAATTTGGCACTATTATTCCCATTTTGCTGATGAAAAAGCTGAGGAATGTGATCAAAGTCATGTAGCTGGTAGGTGTCAGAGCTAAGAGCTGAATCTGGAAATCTGATTCCTGGGTCACACCATTATCCATTAGGTGAATAAAATTATGCTGACAATTATTAAATGATAACATTTTTATCTTGGGTATGATATAATTCTGCTATTGTAATCAAATAGTAGCAACTACTTTGCATTTGGCTGTCCCTACAGCCCACTGAGAAAGGCATTTGATCCTCATCTACAGGAAAACAAACTCGCAGGGAGTCACTGAGTCTAAGGGACAAAGCGCCCATGTGACCTGAACAGATGTGCTTTGGGAGGTGTGGCCAGCAGACACAGCTCCCAGCTTTAAAAATAATAATGAGGGCTAAGGAGATAGCTCAGCAGCATGAGCACCTGCCTGGCAAGTGCAAGGACCTGAGTTCCATCCCCAGTACTGTCAAAAAATAATAACAATAATAAAAATGAAATGATCAACTTCAAGATGCCATGCAGCTCAGGCTGGCTACCCTTCCTCAAGACATGTCACACAGACTTGAAATGCCATCAAAGAAAGGCAGTAGCTCCTAATTTTCATAGTGTGGTATTTCTCAGTGACAAGAAGCACAAAGTGGGGTTCTCTGACTCCCTCAACCCCAGTGTCTTCCCACCTGCCAGAAGAGATGAAAGGGTTGAGCTGTGATGAAATAGACAAAGTTCAAGGACTGGTGAAAATAGAGAGGTCTCCGTTCCTGTGGAGAAAAAAAAAAAAGTATCATCTAGAAAGCAAGAAAGATTAAGGAATCCTCTGTGGTAAGCCCTGTTGTTAATGGGGTAGGAGGGACTTTGTTTTTGCTGTTGTTTTGCTGTGACAGAAAAGGTGCTAGCCAAATCTTTTCGTATACACAGATATGCGAACAAATGGCAAAGATCTCATCTGGAAAGGAAGATCATACCTTCCACACAAGCTGATTAAATGGAGGAAAACAACCAAAATTAACATAGATGTAAGAGGAAAACTGACGGAGTCAAAGTTTATTTGTGTACTCACAGAATTTCTACCAATGTTGTGAAATTAGATTCTCCTGGTCTGGACCAAAGTTGGAGACCATACACCAAAACTGAGTGGGGAGGCTGGGTGCGGCGCAATCCTGCATTCAAGAAGCTGAGGCAGGAGGATCTGTATAAGTTCAAGACCAGTCTGTGCTACAAAGTGAACTAAAGACTAACCTGAGATGCATAGTGAAACCTTATCTCAAAACAAAACAAAACTGGGTCGGGGAAAGCACTCCTGCTGCACCGTGAACATCCTACACGGACACTGTACAAACATTGCCATCCCTGAAAGCAAAGCAGCATGACGGCAGCCCACCCCACTCCTCTTGTCACCAGCCTCTGAACCAAAGGACAGTCTGCGGTTGATAGGAGAATCTCGGGCCTATGCCCACTACCTGTGGCTGCAAGAGAGGCTGATAAGCAAGTGGATGACATTTCTTGTTTTTTTCTTTTCTTTTTGGTGCAGGGTCTCACTATGTGTGCAGCCCACATTCATAGGGATCTCCCTGCTTTTTGCCTCCCACGTGCTGGGATTACAGGCACGTGCCACCACGCCCGGATTGCATCGCCGGCTCAGCGCACCCAAACGCGGGGCCCGGCGAGGCTTGGGGAACCAGGGATCGAACACTGGTCCCTGCGCTTACCTAAGCAAGCGCTTAGTCCACTGAGCTATACCACCGGCCCTTGGATGACATTTCTAACAGGGTAACTAAGTAACCCTTATTTACCCAAAAATGTCTCAGTTTGAGAACTATTCATTCCCACATCCTAGAAAATTTCTAGTCCCAGACATACCGGGACAATTGGTCACCCTATGAGGGGGAAGTAAACTCAGACCATGAGATAAAGGATTGAGGATGGCTGAAGAAGGACAAATTTTTGTCACATTCTTCAAAAAAAATAATTTCCAAAAGAAAAGAGATCTATCTGGAGCCAGGGAATCTAGCCAAGAAAACTCAAACTTTCCCACGGTTACTAGACTTTAGATTTTTGTAATTCTGGGACCTTGTAATGTTCCAAAATCATGATTCTTTCTAATGATTTATTCTTCTTTCCAAGTACTCAAGAGGATTACAGACAACATTTATAAATGAGCTCAGCCACTGCGTGGGTGAACTAAAATGAGTTTAATAAGAACTAAACACTCAACATCATTTTTCATTCACTGGGGTTAATGGCATGATTCATGGGGGAAAGCACATCCCAGAGGCCTTTACTTTGTGCACCCCTGACATCTCCAGTTACACATTCCAGTACACACTGGTGTAAGCATGAGGGAAGGATTAGGACCAACAATGCCCAGGCCCACCTCTCACCTGGGGTTGGCCCTTCAGATCTGCCCCTGGCCTGGATCAGTTTGAAGCTGGGCAGAAGGAACCCTGCCTTGGAGCCAGAATGAAGCTAAGACCCAGTGGGCATCTTCCCTGCGATGTGGAGAAAGCCCGTCGGAGAAAGTAGAAATGGAGCCCTTTGGAAGTTGACAGAAACTTGATCAAGACGGAGCTGGAGGAAAAGAGAACAGAACCCTGCTCCAGTTTCTGAGACCCAGGCTCCTGAAGGCTCTTCCTCATCCCTTCCTGGTCATGTGATCACACCACGTCCCCTTGCTCCTGAGTAACACTCAAGCTAATGCGAGGGAGCTAAGGGACTCCCTGTGTGGCTGCACTCTTCGATTGCTCAGGAATGCTGGTGCAAAAGCAAACACATCAAATGCCCAGCCACTATGCTCAGACATTTGGATGGGTTTTCCTAACTGCATTGAAACTGAGTGCCTGGGATTGATGTGTAATTTCAGTGGAAAGGCCTCTAGCCTGAACATTTGGTGATTTTAGATGCAATCAACCAGGGTGGGCAGCTATGGGCCAAAGAAGCCAGCTGCCCTCCCTGGGTAGAATTTGCACCCAGGCCCATGGACTTAAGATGCAGAGCTCTTAGGGCAGCAGCACAGCCTTGAAGATGGAAACGTGATGATCAGACAGGAGGAAAAAAAACAGTGAATTCATATGTCGGAAGCCACCAAAAAGTTGTTCATCTCAGTAGGTTCCTTGGCCAGGGCGGTCAGCCTCAGGGAGCTCAGAAGGATGTGATGGGAAGCATGGTGGGGCGGGGCTCTGAAGGACTAGAGAGGGGCTCCAATTTCAGGGGCATTCTTTTGGTAGTAGCTGAGCGGCAGAGCGCATTCTGCTTGAAGGGTGCTGCTATGCTTTGTGTCTAGTTCTCCCCACAAAGCCTCATGCAGTCATGGCGTCAACTTCTAGAGTTTGCGATTAACTCACGATCCACTGGGATTATGGGTGTGAGTGCTACACCCAGCCTGGCACAGATAGCCTGCGTGCAGCAAAAAGGAGACGGACTTGCTCTCCTCAGCCATTGTACTGCTACTCCTCCACTTGGTTCTTGATATTTGTAGCTGCCACGAATGGTCGCCATGTGCTGCTCTGCCTTGGAGCCAGCTAGGTGTGGACTGAAATCTGCAGTAACTGTGAGTTAAATAAACTGTTCCTTCCTTCATTCTGAGTGTCAGGTATTTGTCCCAGCAATGAGAGAAGAGTAACTGAGACAGGTTCCTACTCGGGTTTCAGGAAAGGGGAAATCATGGTTTTGGAAGGGAGCGTGCCAGTCTGCACAAGGGGCCCTGGACTGGCAGTGCTTGGCACTCAGAAATCCATTCCTGCCTAGACAGCAGGCTTGACCTTAAGCTAACTCATTGATGGCAAATTAAACTTCCCATCTCCCAAATGTGCAGCCACTGGCAAGGCCATGAATGTATCATGTCATAAGTCAGAGTTAAACAGAATGATGTGATTATAGCTCTTGGCTTAAAAACTAGCCTGACTTGTTGGAAAGAATTATCACAGATAAGCAAACAAACTTATCAGAAAGTTAATATCTATATAAAGAGCTTATATAAATAATTAAAATGTCCAGACAATTTGAAAAAGACAAGAGGGAAAATTTCCTCATGTGAGAAAAATAAGAAAACAACAGAAAAATATGTGGTATTTACTAATTCTCAAAGAAACACAAGTAGGGGCCTGGGGAGATGCTGCAGTAGATTAAACACTTGCCTAGCAAGCACAAGGGCCTGAGTTCAATCCCCAGTTCCACAGGAAAAAAATAAATAAATAAATAAAAGAATACAAAGTGATCTTGAAGAAGAAGAAGAAGAAGAAGAAGAAGAAGAAACACAAGTAAAAAGTATCTGCCACTGAATTTCCATTAAATTAACAAAAACAATGCCTTATAATGGCAAGGACACATTTTGGATATTTTGGAATATTTTGGAAAATCATTGGGAAAATAAGTCCCTTGAGCCACAAAATGATTGATACCCTCTAACCCAATGATGGCCACACTCCACAGAATTCTTTTTTTAAAAGCCAAATGTCTAAAGATCTTGACACTGTAGCATAATTAACTGACACTGAAAAAAGTTTGCAATCTGTCCCTAAAATGGAACAAGTTCAGCTAATTATATGTCCCTCTAATGGACTATTTGGGAGCCACTGGAAATGACACTTATGGAAATTGTAGAACATCTAGCAAAATGTTTCTAATAAATACACTTCCTGCAAAAGGAAATGTGTGCAGAGACCAAAATTACAATGATGGAAAATGTAGAAGTGAGAGATACAAGAATGTACAGCTGAAAATCCTTCAGTTTCCTTGTCAAGGAATTTGTGACAGTGAGAAATTCTCATACCTCCCCTCCCTTCCCCTTCCCCTGTAACTGGGGTTATAAGTAGGCTATTAGAAGGAAAGCGCCCCATGCATCTCTTCAAAGTCAGCACCCTGGGAGGCTCTGCCCCACCCTCCCAGGCCCACAGTGGCCAACAGACAGCCCCAGCTTTCAGCAGCCAGGGATTTGCTCAGAGGTAGGGTAACATCCCAGGAGCCCCCACCTCTGGAAAGCCCAAGAGTCAGCAAAAAGCACACTCTATGAGCCGAGATAGCTCAGGGGTCTAAAGCACCTGGTTAGGCAAGCTTAGGCAAATGCACAGGGAGCATGCTTTGATTCCTGGCAGCACATGCTGCTCCAGCCCATCCCCCAGGGTGAGTGGAGACACACACACACACACACACACTCTCTCTCTCTCTCTCTCTCTCTCTCTCTCTCTCTGTGTGTGTGTGTGTGTGTGTGTGTGCTTGCAAAAGAGTCCCTCTGTGTCTGTGCCCTCTGAAGAGTTTATGGGACTCTGAGAGGAGGCAGAATGAGCACAAGTCAGGTCTCCTATAGGGACACGTCCTGATGGATCAGGTCACACACTATGGCCTCATTGAACCTAGTTACCTCCTTAGTCCTAATACAGTCACACTGATACAGCCTCAGTATATGAATGGGGGCAACACATGAATGCTGGGCCCACCTGTGGGCAGGTGCCAGCTGCCAGCCACCAGCCAAGGCCCTTCCAGTGCTCTGCACAAAGCCAGCACAGTCATATTGCAGCATGCCCCCAGCCCCCAGCCCCTGTAAGGGACTCCCAAGGGTTTTATTAACACAATTAACTCCTCAAGTGCCCTTTGAGATGCTGCAGCAGAGCAAAAATCCAGCCAGGAAGACTTCAGAGACTGGTACAAAAGTCTCTGAAGTCCTCCCTTCCCACCCTAATGGCTCTCTTAGGTTTCACTCACTTGGCACTGAAGGCAGACAAATGAGTCCACTCCTTCACTCACAATGACCCATTGGGAAATGCCAAGCCGCTGCCCCTACAGCGAATCCACTCTGCTGTGGTTCAGATCCAACTTGTTCTCCAGTACTCCTGTGTTGAAGTCTTGTTACCCAGGCGGTGAATTCAAGAGAGGCAGGAGGCAGGAGGTCCCTGAAAGGCACTTTGGGCCCCAAGCCCTTTCTCTGACTTTGGCTTCCTGATTGTCATGGAGCAAGTGCCTTAGTCTACACGTCCTACCCCCATGGGTACTCAGCCTCACCTCATGTCCAGAGCAATGGGCCGAGCGACCACAGACTAAACCCATGCACCAAAATAAACCTTTCCTCCTCATAATTTTTCATGTCCAGTATTTCTCCACAGCAACAGAATGCTAACTAACAAGCCCTCCGACATCCCGCAGACTTCCTTTACATAGCTAGTGGTCTGTGGTGGATTTGATGAGTAACATCCTGTTTGATCACAGTTTAAATTAAGCACTTGTATAACTCTTGCTAGATGCTTGAAATTGTTCTAGGTACTTTAAATGTATTATTTCACTCTCACAGGACTCTTTCTGTCAGATAAGATTAGTAATTTACCTTGTAAAGAAGGAAATTGAGGCTCAGAGATGTTGGGAAACTCCATGATAATCACACAGTTCAAACACAGCAGAAGTGGGATTTGAATACAGCCAGCCAGCTGCCCAAAGCGAGGCCCTCCAGCCACTGCCCCCTCTGCTTCTCAGAGGTTTAGCTGATAGCATTGGCAGCCTCTCTACAGGCTCAGGAGTCTCTGGGTCCATACAGATCTCAGATGCCAGGCTGGGTCCCAGCTGGGCTTGGTTTCGGGTCACTGCTTTTCCCCTGACATCTCAGCCTCACTCATTTTCCTGCCACTTGTAGTTGTGAGAATTTTGTAGCCTGGATCAGCTTAGAGTACAGAGCTACCTCACCCAGTCTGCAAACATGCTTCCCCGAGGATATAGGACCCTGGGACACCCAGCAATGAATTCCTGGGCAGGCTTCCAGAGGAACTGGCCCCTGATCCTGTGACATCCTCTTTGGGTCCCATAACCTGCAGGAGCAAGCTCTGCCCTCCAAGGCTTCTTGGGAGCTCTTGTCACAATGAGCATTGTTTTTAAAATGTATTTGATGCAGGGTCTCACTGTTCAGCTCGGACCCCTAGTGATCCTCCTGTTTCAGCCTCCTCAGCACTGAGATTACAGGTAGGCACCACCATGCCTGGGCTCAGTGGCTGATTTAGCATACCCAGGACAGGGGCTGGTATGGCATGTGGTACTGGGTATCAAACCCCCGTCCCTGTGCTTGCCTAAGCAGGCACTTAGTCCACTGAGCTATCTCACTGACACACAATGAGTATCTTTGGAAGTCTTGTGTGCCAGGCCACGTGAAACCTCATCTTTCCTGTGTCTCACATTCATGATGCTTGCACCCCTCCATCCTCAGACAGGACTCTTGGCAGAAGGCCTGGGGCTTCCCAGATTCTCAGTGCCCATGGACAACTCTGGGTCATTCTATCCTCTTTAACCAGAGTCTTCATTAAGAATAACAACAACAGTTTGATAACAACTGGCATTAAACCCTAGCTCGCCAGACTGGAAATCCAGCTCCTGTCTTCTTTACTCTTGTGAGAAAGAACAGTTGTCAGGACCAATGTCTTGGTTACTTTTCTCTTGTTGCTGAAACAAAATATCTGACACCCAGAAAAGAAGCTGGGGAGATAGCTCAGAGACATAAGAGCCTGCCTGGAAAGTGCAACATCCTGAATTTGATTCCTAGTACAAAGAAAAAAAAAAAGGAAAGAAAGGTTTGTTTAGCTCACAGTTTGTGGAGGCTTCATTCTAATCAGTTGGCTTCAAGGCAGGGTATCGTGTAATAGGGGCAATACTTAAAGGTAACAGAAGATAGCAAAAGTCACAAAAGCAAAGTGGTCTGTATGGGGAGCGCTTTACCTCCCTTACATTGTATGCAGGCTCTCCACCCTCTGGTGGGACCTTTACACTCGCACCATCTTGTGTCCTCCTCCAGCACAGGCTCAGGATGTTTAGCCCAGCCTCCTGCTGAGTTGTATAAGTAAACTCGTAAACTGGGTAAACTGGTCAAATTGACGCAATGAACCAACCATCACTCTTCCTTCCTGAGCATGTGAACTTCAGATCTGGTAAAAATGCAAATGGTGGAGGCTCCTGCCAAGGCTGGGTCTGAGGCTGCTGCTGGCCTATTACAGCCACTTCACTGTCCCCATTGCAGGCAAGAACATGCTGCTTCCTTTTCATGTGTTTATTTCTTGACTTTTACACTCAAGCCTGTGCAATCAGGTGGCTGAGAGTTTTTTGGTTCTGATGCTACTTTTTAGAGTGTCCTTCCTGCTGAAGACCACCTTGGGGACATCAGCAAATTCTCAACAAGAAATGGGTCTCCTATCTCCCCAGCTGCCCTTCCCTTTGCCACTGGGTAAGTCACTGAAGTGGCTACTGCTCTGGGTGTCCTGCGCATGGCATGGGATGCTCGGATGCCAAAGGATCCTGCCTCCATTCGAACTGGCTTGTGATTTAATTTAACAAGACTTCACCCCAACTTCTTCTCCAGCTATTCAGAAAACCTCTCCTGCCACATGTAACGGTGCACACATGTAGTCCCAGCTCTTGGGAGGCTTATGCAGGCTTGCCATGCATTTGAGGCCAGCCTAGACTACATAGAAAGACCCTTTCTCAAACCTCTTCCAGGCCCCCAGAAAAGAAAGAAAAAAAACCTCTTCCGCGACACTTGGAATGAGTGCTCCATGCCTTCTATATGTCTGTTCCCAGCGCTCTTCTAAGCACTAGAAGGAATGGCTGGTGTCACCTGTGAAAAGTGTGGCCCTTCAGGCCTGGGTGCACTTGTGGACATTTGTTTCTGTTGCACTGTTTCTACCTATGTGTCACACACACAAGCTCTTGCATGCTTCAGTGCGCAGAAGACTGTCCTTAGGCTCCATCTTCCCTTGATAATGTGCCTCTTGCCTCTGCCTGTAGGTGGAATAGCTTCCAACTGGCCCTCATAACCATCATGAACCATGAGGAGCTGAAATTTCTCTATGCCTGGGTTCTGTCCAAGTCATAGCAGTGATACCTGCATCCATACTGGCTGGGTTACCATTCTCTCCCGTTCCTTTCAGCAGACCTAAAAGCTGAGCGTGGCCATGGCTTGTCAACATCTCTTTTCCCTTTTTCGTCCAGACGATCTGTGCACTTGTGATAGTGGAGTGCTGAGGTTCCCCATTACAATTGTATACTCATCTGATTTTTTGTGACTAGCATTCTTTATAGTTGGGTGTGCTGATATTTGGTGCATGTTTATAATTGTTTTCTCTTCCTGGTGAATTGAGCCCTTAACCAATATGTACTGACCTTTGTCTCTTGTCAGTTTTGACTTGAAATTCACTTTTTCTGTAATTAGGATAAACCACTCTACTGCTTTTTTTGTGGATTCCTGCTGCATCAATATTGATTTCTATCATTTGACTTTCAATCTACAGATTTCCTTTGGATTAAATTTATTTCTTGAATATAGGGCATTATTGGTCTTATTTCTTGTTCCATTCTGCTAATCTGCGCCTTTTGATTGGTGAAGAGAGACGACTCACCTTGGTAGCTATAACTGACAGGTACTGCCTCCTTGCTGTCATGTTGTTCCCTGCTGCTGTTTCGCTTTCTTTCCCACCCACTTTATTGGTTGGCCTACCTGGTGGATTTGTTATTTCAGGCTTTTTGGCATTATAAGCTTCAGTGCCTCTTTTTAATATATCCTTTTTTTTTTTTTTTTTTTTTTGAGACAAAGTCTCACTATGCAGTTTGGGCTGCCCTTTTGTATTCCACAGTCTGCTCGCAAATTCACAGAGACCCTCCTGGCCTCCCAAGTTCTGGGATTACAGGCATGCCTTACTTATATATATATCAAGTTGCTTTTTCATGCTTGGATACTTGTCTGATATTACTTCTTCTCTAAACAGGTCTTCTGTGCCCTTTGTGCTATCTTCTGATTTTTTCATTAATTCCAGTTAACTTTAGATAACTCTTCTCTGCATCACCTAGAAGCTGCTGAACCCATTTTTCATGTTTCCTTGTTATTATAAGATTTCACTCAGTTGATCATCAATCACAGCCCTGTTCCAGATCCAACACTATTCTCACGTTGGACAGTTCTGCAGTCTATACTTACAATAAAAATTTTAAACTCCTGGATTTCTGTCTGAAACATTTTTTTAATGGATTCCAATTATTTTCTACTTTGGACATTCATAGTTTTTATGTCTTTTTTTTTTTTTTAATGTATTTAGTGCAGGGCCTACTGGATCAGATTCATAGTGATCCTCCTGTTTTCAGCCTCCCAAGGCGCCCACCACCACACCCAGTCTCGGTCAGTGTCTCAGTGGCCCAGGGGCAGGGCCGGCCCTGCACACCAGGGATCAAATCCCAGTCCCTGCACCTGCCTAAGCAGGGGCTTCAGTCTGCTGAGCTGTCTGGTCAGCCCTGTATGTCTTTCTTTAACTCTCCTAGTTTTTTTTATTTGTGTCTTTCTAGTTTCTTCAATCATTTATTTTAATAGGATCATTATCTCTTCAGTTATTTCTGCTTTGAATTTGCAAAACATTTTATTGATTTGTTTTGTTGCCTCAGCTGTTACTGCTTTAGATATTTTGGCTGTATTACTTTTGATTTTTTTTTCCCTCTCAAAACCTTCTGGATTGTTTCGTGGGAAGTAGGGAAATTTTGAATGCCTTTTGCTGCATCCTTTTGTTGCCTTTTCTCATTTCTTGTCACTTGCTAGTTTATGTAGTGGGTAGCTAACTGGTGGCCCAGTTCTTATACCCAGCTGAATTAAATAGTACAGTGCTGAGTGTGGGAAGCCCGCCGGAGGACGGTGCCATAAAAGGCAGAACGGGAGAGGCTATGGAGAGGGTGTCGGAGAGGCTATCTGGAGAAGCTGAGCTATTGGGAGCCCGTAGTTCTCCTGGGCTATTCTGCTGGGTGACCTTATCATGCTGGCTTTCCTAATGAACTTGGCTTTCTTTTCTTTTTTTTTTTTTTTTTTTTTTTTTTGAGGAGGAGGAGGAGGAGCTTAAGACCTCGTTGTCAAAGAGAATGACTACGGTTCATTTTGAGGAATCTTTGGTTCTCATCTTGAGCTTTCTTTCTGGCTCCAGAGGGGAAGATGGTGTGCTTCTCAGGCTCAGGGAGAAGCCTGTTGTGTTGGCTTTCCTGATGGTAACTCAGCTTTCCTCATCACTGGAGGAGCTTGAGACTTCACTATCGCTGAGGATGGCTGTCGTACCTTCAGGGAACTGTAGTGCTTACCTTGAGCACTGCTTCCTACCTCCAGTTCAGAACATTCAGCCTGTTAGCACAGATTCTTCAGTCCACTGGGATAAACTTTCTAGCTTCTACCATTGACCTTTAGGCCTTTCCAGAACAGATCCATGAAGTGGGCCTGCATGAGATATTGTCATGGGCTCTAGGTCTCCAGTTGGATTTGTGGGAGGTATTGTTATGAGCTCTAGGACTTCAGCTGGACACATGGAAGGTATTAAGATCCAGACCCTCAACTGGATTCTTTTTCTTTTTGAGACAGGGTCTCACTCTGCAGTTCAGGCTGGCCTTAAGCTCACTTTGTAGCTCAGGCTAGTCTTGAACTCACAACAATTCTCCTGCCTCAGCCTCCCAAGTGCTGGAATGACAGGTCTGCGTCACCACACCTGGCTCAACTGGATTCTTTAATGTTTAGTATGTGGACAGATTTCTTGGACTTCTTATATATGATTCTTGGGTAATTCCTTATAAAATAATATTATGAAATGTGTCCTGTATTATATTGTTCCCCTTGCAAAAACCGCAAACCATGACAGTTTTTTTGTTTTGTTTTGTTTTGTTTTTGTTTTTTGTTTTTTTTTTGTGCTAGGGCTTGCAAATTTATTATGCTGGGTAGCTATATATTGCAAGTATGGAAACCTTTCAGGCCAGGTGTGGTGGTACATGCTTTTAATTCCATCACAATCTCAGGCTGAGGCAAGAGGATAGCTACAAGATTGAGGCCCACTTGGACTACATAGTGAGAACCTGTCTCAATAACCCAAAAAACTAAAGCAAAGTACCTCAAATGAAAAACAAATGTCTTTAGTTACTGCCCTCTTTTCAGAGATATTCTCCAGATTCTCCAGATGCTGTTGAGAATATCTCTGAAAAGAGGACAGTAATTAAAGAGGTTTGTGTGTTTGGGAGTGCTTTGTTCCAGTATTCAAGCATCTCATTTTGGGGGAAGAAAGGGACGTAGCCAATTTGGTCTAGAACCCAATTATCTGGGTATGGGCTATAATATTGCTTATGAGCCCAAGGCAATCCAGCTATTTAAATATAGACAAAACTTATTGATAACAACAACTATGTTACATTGACTAAAGAAGTACATGCTGGTGTGATGGCGCAGGCTGATAATCCCAGCACTTAGGAGGCTGGGGCGAGGGAATCACTGGGAGTTTAAGACCAGCCTAAGCTACAAAGTGAGTTCAATGCCAGCCTGAACTGCATACCAAGACCCTGTCTAAAATAAATGAATAAATAAGAAATCAGGAACAGTAGCACCAGCTAGGCATGATGACACACACTTGTTCTCCGACAAGGATTTCTATCTAGAAATATAAAGAATTTTTAAAAATCAGGTCTCCAAAATTCAAAGACCCAATCTAAAAATAGGCATTCGAGATGAATACATACTTCCAGAGGAAGAAATACAAATGCCAAATAAATATGTGAAAAAAACGTTCAGTGTTATTGGTCATTTGAGAAATGCAAATGAAAACGACACTGAGATTCCATCTCACCCCAGAAAGAATGGCTATCATCAAAAATCAACCAGTGGGGGGTGGCTGGGTCGGGGGTTGAACAAAAAGTCAACCAGTAACAGATGCTGGTAGGGCTGTGGGGAAAGGGGGCGCTTCTTCACTGTCGTTGGAGGTGTGGTCTGCACTACTGCACTGTGGAAATCAGTGTGCGGAGTCCTCAGAAAACTAGGATTAGAGCTCACTCAACCCAGCTATTCTCCTTCTGGGTATCTTTCCAGAAGAGTTGAAAGTACTGTACCGTGATGATACATGCACACCCATGTTTAAAGCAGCACAATTTGTCATAGCTAAATCTTGGAAACAACCCAAATGCCCATCAACTGAGGGGTGGATAAAAAGGTGTGGTATTGTTATATAATGGAGTATTATGCAGCTATAAAAAGGGTAAACTTGAGGCTCTTATCAGTAAGTGGATACAACTAGAGACCATTCTCATAAATGAATCAAGACTCACATGTGTAAACATCATACTGCCCCCTAGCGTGAGAAACTGAAAGAGTAAATAAAATCCAGGGCTGGGGAGACGGCTCAAGGGAATGTGTTTCCCTGGCAGGCACAAGGGCCTGAGTTCAATCCCTGGTTTCGCAAAAAAATAAATAAATAAGTAAAATCCAAAAGGTACAATAGATATTCTAAAAGGAAAAGAAACTGCTCCAGAAGAAAAGAATGGGGGCCAGGGCGACGGCTCAGTGGAATAAGCGCTTCCCCGGCAGGCACAAGGGCCTGAGTTCAATCCCTGTTAGATTGACATGGCTGCCTCCCACTTACCCTCAAGCACACTAACACTAAAGCAGAATGATTTTGAAAACAATCCAGCAAGTTCCAAAAGTGTCTGGCTGTAACTACCTGAAGAATAGGGCAAGGGAAGAATTCAAAAGAAACAGGAGCATCACAGGACAGGACACAGTCCGGATACCTGCATTAGCAAGATCTTAGCTGCAGTGTTTTTCTGATATTGATGTTTTGCTGAGTTTAGGCTCAATAGCTTAAACCCAAGTTGTGTATGGCAGTCAAGCACTACTTCAGAAGGTGGAACATAGGATGTCAGAGAAAGCAAAGAAAAACACCATGCAACAGTTGCTCTAGAACTGAGAAATATATGTGAGCTCTGAAAATGTTTCTGGGATGTTTCTGAAAATGGGTCATCAGTTTTCATAAGAAGCAAAGACTATTAACAAATGGCCAGTTGTGCAAGACAAGATGCTTAACACAAATCATCAGGAAAATGTGTTTCAAAACCATAATGGAGCTGGGTGTGGTGGTGCACACTTATAGTCCCAACACTCAGGGTGCTGAGGCAGGGGTCTTGCTGCGTGTCTGAGGTGAGCCTGAGCTCCAAAGTGAGCTCAAGGCCAGCCTGCACTACACAGTGAGGCCTTGCCTCAAAAATGTGAAAATAAGGTCGGGCATGATTGTGCGTGCCTGTAATCCCAGCACTTAGGAGGCTGAGGCAGGAGAATCATTGTGAGTTCAAGACCAGCCTGGAGTAGAAAATGAGCTCAAAGCCAGCCTGGGTTACACAGAGAGACCCTGTCTCAAAAAGACAGCAATCCTCGCTCCAAAGCTCCCACAATGAGATAGCACTTCATTTTCACTACAATGGCTGCAATTGAAAAAGGAAATAAATGTTGGTGAAGATGTGGAGACACTGCTTAGTGGCATGTACCTGTAATCCCAGCACCCTGAAACATTTTGTTCAGTGTCAGGGATCAAACTGAAGACCTTGCGTTTGCCAGGAAAGCACTTATTCCACTGAGTGATCTCCCTGACCCACCCTGGAACCTTTTTTAAAAATCCTTCTGTGTTAACTTCAAGGGCCACTAAAGTGCCAAGACTTGATAGCCAAAAAGAAAACAAACAAACAAACAAACAAAAAAATCACTGGCAACTCTGGATCTTTTCTGTAAATTAAGAGCTTAGTGAACACATTTGAATACCAAAATGATCAGGGAAAACTTTAGGCAACTTCTGGGTGAAGCTTCCACAATTACCTTAATTTTGATGTGGATAGAAGTTTATCCTGAGCCGGGCCTGGTGGCGCATGCCTGTAATCCCAGCACTCGGGAGGCTGAGGCAGGAGGATTGTTGTGAGTTCAAGACCAGCCTGAGCTACAAAGTGAGCTTAAGGCCAGCCTGAACTGCATAGTGAGACCCTGTCTCAAAAAGACAAAAAAAAAAATAAATAAAATAAGTTTATCCTGAAAGAGCATCCTTGGTGTGCCAGGTTCTCCTCCAAGGACAGGAAAAAGAAGGGATTTTGAAGACTACATCAGACAAATACAACACAGAGAGAGTTGACAAAGGACACTTTCGAAAACAATTACACTTACAACGTACAATTAATTGAGTCTAAGATGTGGATATGCTGGGGTTGTCAGTCCTGAAAACTTAAGGCTTGTTCAACAGCAGGGCAGAACCAAGACACTAATCCAATAATTTGGCCAGATGCAGAATCTGAGACAATGGAGACAGAATTTTGCAGAATGAAACATGGTGCCTAGTAACTGCAGGAAAGCCAGCGGAGCGACACCAACCAGTGGCGTGGATGTTGAAGACCTGGGTTGCTAGGGCCCCACTTCCTGTAGCCTCACAACTCATAACATAAAATACTTCTGATCACCCTTCTAAGGGAGCGACCTACTAATGTACAATGCTTGTAAGAGCCAGCTTTCAGATTCCTGAATAAGCATCACTATATTACAAAACCATTTTACAAAAAAGAGAAGTATTTGTGAAGTTTCTCAATTAAAAAAAAATACTTTAGAAATAAAAAAAGGAAGTGATAACTGGGATGGGAAAAGGAGGAAAGAAAAAAGGACTGCTAAGATAATTGTACTACTAATTTCTATGCATTGAAAGGAACAGCTAGTGTTTGTATTTGATGAATCTTACATGCCTATATCTAGTAATCTCAGCAATTACCCTGAAGCTAACAATATGCAGCTGGAGAGATAGCTCAGTGGCCTAAGCACCCGGCAGGCAAGCACAAGGTCCTGAGTTTGATTGCTGGTACAAAAAAACCCACACACAACATAACAATACGCAATATAATTACCATTGTTAATTTCTTATCATATTGTTTTAAAATTGTGTGTCTTTTTTATTATTGTCCTTAAAATAAAAAGAAAACTTCCCCCCAGTAGCTCAGAAAAGCAACATCTCTGGTGGGTTGCACCACTCATGTCCACATTGTGATTTCTTTCTGGATCAATGTTACCTAAGTGGGGCCTGGGGAGATGGCTCAGTAGAATAAGCGCTTTCCTGGCAAGCACAAGGGCCTGAGTTCAATCCCCGGTTCTGAAAAAAAAAAGAAAAGAAAAAAAAAAAACCTGAATAGCTACATTATTTAAAAAAAAAGTTACCTAAGTGATGATAATCATGTAGTTGATTATATAGTTATCTTGTTAATTAATTATAGCTTTTCCCACCTTGGACTTGTCTCATCTTGTGGATTTACTCTACATAATTCCCTTGAAAAATAGGTCCTACATGATCCACTCAGGACCCCTTCTGTCTCTGTTAAAAGATTTGTTTCCCCAACAAGTGTGTCTTTCCTGGCCCTGCCCTCTCCTGCTCTCTTTCTGGAAACGAAGTCTGGAGATGGATAGCAGAAATGGTACCTTGCTAGGTAAAGGAAAAGGAGGAATGGGTCATCAGCCTTGGACCTCGGTGGCTGAAGGGATGATGTATTTCACGCCTGCATCTTTGCACCCTTGGATGATCCTCTTGTCCAGTTCACTAGTCTTTCTGGAAAGGCAGCCATTTGTCATGTGACTGGTGGGATGGCCGCGAAGGCTGATGGGATGAATCCTCCCTGTGCGCGGTCCCGCTGGCTGCCCAGGACGTGGCTCAGAGGTCCAAGGAGTCGGGAAAGATCACCCTGTGTATCAAATTCTGGGCCACGGGAGTGAACAGGTCTGAAACCTGCAGTGCTGGTGCACGTCGAGCTCACAGTGCTTGCGCATGTGCCTACGAAGATTTGGAGGACTGAGGCTGTCATTCCCATCCCCATCCCAGCAGCACCTGCAGGAAGGGAGGTCACTGCTGATGAACAAGGTTCAAGCTGTTGTCTGTTAATAAATTATGTTTGTGTGAGTTTTTAAAAAGTAGCTTTCTTTCCCTAATGTATAGATTCTTCTCTTAGTCTCTATTGTTCCTAGAATTTCTTGTTCAGTTTTGGAGCATACAAACTCCAATCCCAACTGGACATCTAGAAAGTGAGGAGTTTCTTTCCCCTATAGCATTTGGAAATTTTACCAAGATAATTGGATTGATTGCCCTTCAGTCAGCCTGAGCCACAAAAAAAAAAAAAAAAAAAATCTTTTTAGGGGCCAGGGAGATAGTTCAGTAGAATAAGCACTTGCCTGGCAAGCAGAAGGACCTGAATTCAAAAAAGAAAAAAAAAAAAGTTGATAATAGGATTGAGATAAGAGTTTAGTTTTGTTACATAGACTCTGAATTGTGACTCATTTAAGTAATTAAAAATTTTTATGCTTCAAATTTTTATGTCTTTGTCTATTGCATATAATTGCTCACACTTTTTCTCTTATATAGTTTTGCTAGAATGATGATAAATTTACGTTAAAAGTAGGGGAAGGTAATAAGGTTATGGTGAATCTTTAATGAGATATTTTTATTCCTGTTTTTATATGCTACATTTGGACTTAGTTGCTGAATTTACAGGTGCCCCTTGGTGGATTTGTGAGAGAACAGCATTAGAGCACCCCCTAGTGGAATTTTTATTTTTTGTATTTTATTTTATTTTTTTTTTGGCGGAGCTAGGGATTGAACTCAGGCCCTTGCTCTTGCCAGAGAAGCGCTTATTCCACTGAGCCATCTCCCCAACACTCCCTAGTGGAATTTAATAAAAATTTTAGAAAAAATGTCTTCATTCATATTTAGAAAATATGCATGCCTATTTATAAAACACAGCACTACTTCACCAATTAAAGGATGATGGACCAGTGGCTGTTCTTAAGACTTGGGGAAGTGTTTCACTGAGACAAACTGGCCTGTTTCTTCTCTGCACTCTAGAGAAAATATCAAGCCTATTCTATTTCAGTTTCCTTTCTGATCTGATCTGCTGATGAGGAGACAGTCTTTTCTGATCTTTCTCTCCTACTTTGTACTTTGCTTTTTTGAGGCACATAAGCTTAAAGAGAGAAGAACTGTAACTTACACAACCTTTTCTTCTTACCCCAAAGTTGTTAAGCCTATAGAAAACAAGTGTTTGCTAACACCAAAGGCAGAGAAGTCATCTTAGATAAGGAATACACACCCCATCTTTGGGTCAAATAAAATATCAGGATTTTGCCTTCCAGAACCCACACAGAGGCCATGTCCAGCCAGGTGTGAGGCATACCTACAATTCCATCACCTAAGAAACTGAAACAAGAATATCCCTGTGAGTTCAAAACAGCCTGGGTTGGGCTGGAGAGAGTTCAGCGGTCTAAGCACCCGCCTGACAAGCGCAAGGCCCTCATCAGTCCCTGGTACCACGTGCAGCGCCAGCCCCACCCCGATTGCACTGCGCTGGCCACCAAAACCAGGCATGGTGGTGTGTGCCAGCAATCCCAGCACAAAGGAGGCTGAGACAGGAGGATTGGAGGATCACTACAAGTCCAAGCTGTGTAGCAAGATCCTGTACCAAATAAATCAATCAATAATTAAAAAAAAAAAGAAAAACCTGGGCTACCTGGTAAGTTCAAGGCCAGTCTGAACTATATAATGAGACCCTATCTTTTTTTTAAAAACCCATGTCCTGGCTTAGTATTCTGGGCAGCATTCTTCCTCATGAGATTGAACCTGAGACCTGCATGGAAAGAACTGACTTCTGTGTTAAACCAGAAGAAGGTGTTTCCTAAAGCACCACACTTAGGGGGTTGAAACACATTTAGTCTATGGGGAATCTCCAATCTTCTTTTTCCCTTCCTAGGTCTGGTTCTCATCATTTATTTGTGTAGGATGGGAAAATACTGCAATAGCAAGTTGTGGACTCTGAAACTATTTGTCTTTCATGGGAGAATACAGCTATGAGGCCAGGGAGATAGCTCAGCAGGCCTAAGTGCCTGCCTGGCAATTTTAAGATCATGACTTTGATCCCTGTACCCCACACCCCCAAAAAAAGAAAGACGAAACAGCTATCAGGGAAATGATTGATATTTGTTCCCTGCATATGCTAACTTAGAGTAAGAATTTTTAGTTAGTGCACATGGAAGACTGATAAATGTGCCTTTACTAATGTATGAGCCTGTCTTGCTGCTATGAAAGGTTTCCTTGTTCATTAGATAGATAACACAAGTAACACAAGTGTCTGCAGACTTCTTTGCTCTAGGGCCCAGGGCAGAATCCCTCTAGCCAGTTGTTGCTTCTGTCCCTACAGTTGATCTCCTTTGCAGGCTCAAAAGTGCTCCGACTACTTCCAGCTCACTTTTTGTTACATGATCTTTTTCAAAGACCTTGTGGGGGTGGGGACAGAAAGCAATGGTTTACTGCTGAACAATCAGTTACATACAAGCCGGGTGTGGTGGCGCATGCCTATAATCCCAGTACTCGGGAGGCTGAGGCAGGAGGATTGTTGTGAGTTCGAGACCACCCTGAGCTCCAAAGTGAGCTTAAGGCCAGCCTGAACTGCATAGTGAGACCCTGCCTCAAAAAGAAAAAAAAAGAATACACGTACAGGTGTAAGTACAGGAGCTCCCTGAGAAGATCACATTGTGCACAAGTATGAAAGTAGGTAAGCCGGTCAAATTTTATTTTCTTGTCTCTTTCCAAATGCCATTCATCTGTCCCTGAATGGAATCAATCTAGGGGGCACCTTGAGGGTTTAGAAATTAAAGGGCTGCCAATTATTTCTTTTTGTATTTCAGAAAGAAGGAACTCAGTGTGAAAGTCACTTACTCCTTTAGAATGTACTTTTAAGCACTGGAAGATATTTGACCTTTAGATTTGGTATTTTTCTGCACATGTGCACGGCCTACCTACGCCCTAGATTCAAAGTGGAATATAGAAGAAAATATTAAGATGCTATTTTGCAACTAGGATATACTGTAAAAATGAAGGGAAGTGGTCAAAATTGTCTTATATTCAGATTTTATTTGCTTTAAGAAATAAACTTTTATGCTCAAAATGTGATTCACAGGAAAACAAGAACTCTCAGGACCTTAAGGCATCCACTACCCCTGAGCCTGAGGCCTCTCTCTTCCTCAGCCTTTGGAACCTGAGGATAAGATTTCCAAAACGACCTTAATCAACACCTCACCCACTATCACTGAGTCCAAGGCTTCCCCTACTTGCCCTTTGGGTTCTGAGGGTGGCTTCTAAGCCCATCACAGTTGAAGCCTCTCTGGGGACTATGCCCATCCTTAGCTGATTTTGCTCAAGATTCTCATGAACAGAACCCCTTACAAGAAGTAAATGGGGAATTTCAAAGTACCCAAGTTCTTGTGTCTTTTTTCACTCAGGAACCTAAAGCAGATTAATCTATTATCTAGGAAAGTTTTCAGATAACCCTGATAAATCCATTGACATTTTTAGAGAACTTACTCAGGCCTATGAGCTAGACTGGAAAGATGTAATATTACTCTTATATCAAATATTGACTTCTAATGAGAGACAAACAGCAGTACAAGTTGTATGTGGGAATGGATATCATATTGTTAATTTTAGAGCACAACCAGTCTTCAGTATTTGGGTTATTGTTTTCGACAAAAGCCAGGAAAACAATTTTGCAGTAGTCAGAATGTTTTCCTAATGTATATTGCTTACTTTCTTATAAATAATGGTGAACAGTGCTCAATAAATAGTTCTATATTCCTAAAAAAAAAAAAAAAAAGATCCTGTTATAGCTTACATTCCCCATTGGGTTTTGAGCGCCTAAGATCTGAGAATTGCATGGGATGCACAGGGTTCAAGTAAACCTTGTGTCCTTAGGGAATTAATTAAAGGAAATAATCCTCTTTTAACTTCAGTCCTTAAAAGGGGAATTCTAATACCAACTCAACATACACTTTCCAGGTAACACCTGCCCATGCAGCCGTATGGAAAGAAAGAAATTATCTGCCAGCCAATGGATCTCGCACAAAGTGCCATAGGAGATAGCTGATCTCCTATGATATCGTCTGTGGTGAGGAAAAATAGAAGGATCTTTGAGGGGTATCTATTAGGAACAGCTCTCATTGCCCTATCTGTTTTACCTTTAGTTGCTCATGCTTCAGAATTTATTTTTGTCTCCACAGGGGCAGACAGTGTACCTGACCTGATAGGTGACCAGGAGAACAGCCAGTTCCCACTGGAGCCCAAGTAGTCCCTATCCAAGACCCCGCCTGGCCTGACAACCAGAGGAGAGATTGGAATAGGAAACATCTCCAGATATGTATTTTTGAAGGTAGATGAGAACTAAGCTCTGCGACTATTTTAACTTGTCAACTATTCAGCAGGAGAAAAATGAGAACCACTCTGCTTTCTTAGGTTGTTTGTAAGAGCCATTGGTAAATATACATCCCTGGCTCCTGATTTGACCAAAGGATAAATTATTCTTATGATGAGGAAAACAAAACCTTGGGAAACCAAAACTTAAAACCAAATGAATAGCTTGCACAAAGCAGTTGTTTCCTTCCACCCCTGTTACCTTGCCTACACAGCCCATTTGGGGTATGTTGTTTGCACACCCCACCTCAGACCCCCTGTGCTTAACATGCCCCATTCTGACTCTGCCACTCAGCCTGTGGATTCCCACCCAAACCCCTGCCTAAGATAGCCCTAACAAATGCTCAGGGATCAGACTTTGGAGCAAGTAGCTCCTCTCAGCCCACCAGTGCAATAAAGGTTGGGTCCCCCCACCTCTCCAAGTGATATTCAATCTCTTCATCTCTGATAAATCTGAAGTTGCAATAATATTCAAAGACAAGTTTGTTACCCAGTCAGCCTCAGATTTTTTTTTTTTTTAATTTTGGGTGTTTAGTATAGGGTCTCACCAGGCAGCTTGGACTCATAGTGGTCCTCCTGTGTTCAGCCTCCCCAGTGCTGGGATTACAGATGTGTGCCACCATGCCCAGACTCAGTCATAGGTTCAGTGCTCCTAGGGGCAGGGCCAGCGTGCTATGTGGTGCCAGGGATCGAACTCTGGTTCCTATGCTTGCCCAAGCAGGCACTTAGTTCACTGAGCTATCTCACCGGCCCTAGCCTCAGAATATTTTTATTTTTTTAAATGTATTTGGTCGTTAAGGGGCTCACTATGTGGCTCAGATTCATAGTGATCCCCCTGTTTTTAGCCTCCTCAGTGCTGGGATTGCATGCCTATGCACTTAGCCTTGACTCTGTAGCCAACTCAGCCCACCCTGGGGGCAGGGCTGGCATGGCATGTGGCACTGGGGATCAAACTGTGGTCCCTATGTTTGCCTAAGCAGGCACTTTAGTCCACTAAGATATCTTGCTAGCCCCCTTCAGATATTTTTTTTTTTTAAAGCTACAAAAGATGGCTTTTGCTTCAAATAGCTCACTTGATACTTTAATGAAAATTGCTTCCTCAGTATTTTATAATCAGAATGAGAAGGAGGCCAAGGAGGGAAAACAAAGAGACTGGGAGAAAGTGACTTCTTTTGTTCAGCCTTGCAAGGAATGGACTAAGTCTGGTTCTTGGGGCTCCAAGAAAAGCTGGATGACACCACTGACAAAAGCCAGGCCACTTTAAAAAGAACTGCAATGAGAAGTCCCTTCGCCCATATCCTGATTGCAAAGGTGACCACTGAAGTCTGACTGCCCTCAGAGGTGGAGGCTCTGAGTTCAGACCCATCTTACCAGCTGGGGCACCAAGACTGAAGGTCCTCAGGGTCCTCTTCGCCTTCTCCCTCTGGACAGACTGTCGTCTCCACAGAGGAGATCAACTATCTCCTATGACACTTTGTGCGAGATCCATTGGCTGGCAGATAATTTCTTTCTTTCCATACGGCTGCATGGGCAGGTGTTACTTGGAAAGTGTATGTTGAGTTGGTATTAGAATTCCCCTTTTAAGGACTGAAGTTAAAAGAGGATTATTTCCTTTAATTAATTCCCTAAGGACACAAGGTTTACTTGAACCCTGTGCATCCCATGCAATTCTCAGATCTTAGGAGCTCAAAACCCAATGGGGAATGTAAGCTATAACAGGATCTTTTTTTTTTTTTAAGGAATATAGGACTATTTATTGAGCACTGTTCACCATTATTTATAATAAAGTAAACAATATACATTAGGAAAACATTCTGACTACTACAAAATTGTTTTCCTGGCTTTTGTTGAAAACAATAACCCGAATACTGAAGATTGAACCTACGTGTAAGGAACAAGGGGTCAAGAAATAACATGTAGGGGCTGGGGAGATGGCTCAGTGGAATAAGTGCTTCCCTGGCAAGTGCGAAGGCCTGAGTTCAATCCCTGGTTCTGCCAAAAAAAAAAAAGAAAGAAAGAAAGAAAGAAAGAAAGAAAGAAAGAAAGAAAGAAAGAAAGAAAGAAAGAAAGAAAGAAAGAAAGAAAGAGAAAAAATAAAATAAATAAATACCATTCAGGGCAATAGTTTAGATTACAGGTTTGTCCACTCATTTATTCCAGGTCCTATATTGTGAACGCCTCCAGCCACTCAGTAGGTTTCCAAGAGCCAAGTCAAGACGTATATGAATCCTGACTTTTGAGTGCAGATGTCAACTTGCTGTGAAGTAATGAGTCTTGAATTTTTAATGTTCCCTTGCTGAGTCTTCCTTAGTAAATTCAAACAAACCAAGTTTTGACTTGCTACCTTATTCAAGTGGGAAAGTCATTGGTAGAGATAAGAATTTTTTTCTCTTTTTGACACAAGGTCTCAGTATACAGTTTAGACTGACCTTGAGCTCACTTTGTAGCCCAAGCTTGTCTTGAACTCCCAAGATCCTCCTGCTTCAGCCTTCCTACAAGTGCTGGGATTATAGGCATGCACCACCATGCCCAGCTAGGGGGAAGAGTTTTGGAAGCAAACTTCATTTTTGTGACTAAAGACAGATACAGATTCTGATATGTCTGCTTTGAAAATACCTACTTTAAACTGTCTAATTAATCACAAAACCATCTATTTAACTTAAAAGGTTATGGCTTCAGGAAAACTTTCTATTTAACTGGAAGTGATTTCTTAGGTTGCTCAGAATGATGGCATCTCAAACAGGAGTTTTTGTTTTGTTGAATGTTTAAAAAGAAAACAGAAACCACTTACATACAAATTTTATTTATACACGCACAAACAAAAGACTCAGAATGGTCCTTAAGCATATGAGCTAAAACATGAGTTGGACGATGGGCAGTTCTCCCCAACATTTAGAGAAGCAGAGGAAATGTATCCGGCTACCAAATGCTCTTTTTTGATAAAGGAAGCAACTACAAAATCTTTATTTATTTGTTCAAAGTAACCAGTGCTATAGATGCAAGACAAACAAAACACAACTCTGCCAAACACTATTTTCAAAACTGACATTTTAAACTTGATTTTCATTAGAATTTTTTTTCCACACTAGTAAATCAAAACCAGGACCCATATATATATATATATATATATATATATATATATATATATATATATATATATATATATATATATATATATAAATGATGTGAGTTATCGAGCTTCATCTTCTGGACAAGAATGCCAAGTTAGTCTCTTCATAAAACGCAGTGACGCCTTGAGGACCTTTCCTGTTTGCCTCCTTTGCCAGCACCCAGTCAGCCTCATCTGAATCCTTCCATTTCATGAGAAACATCAATTCTCTGCTACTATCCATGGCGCCAATTATTCGTTCAGGATCAAGACCCCTGGCAAAACCCCTGGGTTTGTTAGCAGCGTCCCTTTTTTTCTTTGACTTGCTGTCATCAGATTCACTGTCAGATAAAGATTTTCTTTTCGTACCATCTTTTCTTGACCAGCTTTTTGCAAATTAAGAAATGCTTCAATTACCTGTGGACAATCTGAATTTTCTTCAGGTTCCCACGCATTGTCAGCATCTGTAAATCCCTTCCACTTCAGAAAATATTCCACCTTCCCGTTCACTACAGGCCAGCCCAGCACTTTTTCTACCACAAACTCTTCAGGTTCTGCTTCCTCAACTTTTTTTTTCCATTTTATTTCTTTCCCATTTTTTGCAGTGTAGTTTTACTGGAGGCCATTTTCTATTGCAGACTTAAAGAGCTATCATGTCCTTGCCTCAACTGTGCCTGAGGGTCCCCAGAGGGCATGAGGGAAGAAAGGGAGGCAGGAGCAGGAGCTGGCCGAGGGCTACGACCCGGGCCTTCCCGGCGGGAGGCTGCGCAGCAGCTGCAGCCTAGTAGAGGATCTTAGATGGACGAAAGAAGCAGTGGTGCCAACCCAACCGGTGGAACCTACCCAGGCGCTCTCCTTCCTCAGAACCCGGCAGGTATCAGCTGGTTTTCAATGTTAGATTTGAAAGTGGTTAGGTCTGAGAAGCCCACCGCGTGAAGAAAGACCCCAAGAGACGTCCTCTTATGTAAAAGCAAGGGGATTTTATTTTAGAAGCTGTGCCGGCACAGGGTCACCAGGCAACTGGGCCATGGCGACCCCGAGCCTTTGTTCGCTCAGGATTATATAGCGCTAGTGGGTGGGGAAGCAGCAAGCGAGGTATACAGAAGCCAATCGCGTATGTTAGTTGGGCTGACACTTGAAGGGATAGGACAGTCTATATTGTCCCTTACAATAATTGGATGGCGCAGGGATCGGGGAGGGGGAATTCCTGGAGGGGCCCCGGTGTTCCGAGAACAGGTTCCGAGAACAGGTGGTCTGGGTTGTAAATCTTATCTAGGCTGCTAGGCACGTAGGGGCAGGGGCTTCCTGTGCTGAGGGGCTGTAACCATGTTAACTCTTCATGGCCCTTGCGGCCAGTGAGTTTGAATGGTGGGGGTGGTATCTTAACTCTAGGCCCTAACAGAAGACGTCTTCATTTGTATCCTTTACATACAGATTCTGTTTTTTTCTTTGAAGATTCTCAGAACCAGCTTTCCAACCGAGTTGGACTGTGTTTCCTCAAGAGAGAGTCCCCATCTTTTGGGGCAAGGCTCTCCCACAACTCAGCATGTTTTTAACTTTCCGGGGTGACAGCCTTACTGCTGTGCGCTCCCTCAGAAGGGCGCTCTAGCCACAGCAACCAGGTTCTGCTGAACTTTTTAGCAGATCCAGTTTTAAGGTTTCTGGACCTAGAGCACAACTTTGTAGCCTTGAGGGTTTCTTTTCTTTTAATTTTTTTAAGGTAAACTATTTAGGCCTTATCACATTCAAGAGAACCCAAAGGATATGAGAAGAAGAAAGCATACAACTCTTCCCTCCCTACAGCTCTAGATACTAAGACGCCTACAGGCATTCCTGGGTACTGCAGGCTTCTATGGCCTTTGGCTCCAGTTCACAGTGAGATTGCACAGTCCCTCTCAGTTTATGACAGAAGCTCAAAAGACAGAAACCTATATTTTAACCTGGGAACCTGGCTCCCAGACTGTATTCCAGAAGTTTAGACAGGTACTTATAAATGCCCCAGCACTAAGCGTAGCAACAGGACACTATTTCAGTTTGTACGCTGATGAAGGTGGAGCATGGGTTTGGGAGTAATTAGGCAGGACCCAGGACCCATTCGGCAGCCTGTAGGGCATCTGAGTCACGAATATGACATTGTAGCCTGGGGGTGGCCCGTGTAGCTTAGAGCTGCGGCAACAGTATCTTATGCCAGAGGCATTCAAGATGAGTAGGCAAAGATCTCATTATATTTAAGTGCGGCCGGACTTCCTGCTTCCAAAGGGAGCCTATTGCTATCAGACAACTGATTTCTTAAATACCAGCTCTACTTCTAGAAGGACCAGCCACTCAAATAAAGACATGTTCCTCCTTATATCTTGCCGCTTTTCTACCAGAAAAGAACAAAACTGAGTCTGACAGACATGCCTGTGAAGAGGTAATTCACCATTCGTACACAGCCAGAGAAGACTTGTTAGACATACCCCTTAGTGACTCCGATTTGGACCTCTTCTATGATGGAAATTCCATCACCGAGGGATGAAAAAGGCAGGGCATGTGGTGGTGACACTACATCAGGCTTTTGGAAATTTCTCGCTTGCACCTGGAAATGGTGGTCAGCGAGCAAAGATCATAGCTCTGACCAGGGACTTTCAACTCAGCAAAGGACAAGATGTCCATGTGTATACCAACCCAACATACGCTTTCCAAGTAACACCTGCCCATGCAGCCATATGGAAAGAAAGCAATCATCTGTCAGCCAATGGATCTCCCATAAAGTATCATCGGAGAGGCTGATCTTTTATTATCTGTCTGTGTGCCCTCTAAGTGGTAATTCACTGTAGAGGATACCGAAAGGAAGTTGATGAAGTATCTCAAGTTAATTAACTGGCTGATGCAAGGGCAAAGCAAGATTGCTTAAGCCCCTTCCCCCCACACGCCGTTCTGGGGAGGGTCCCTTGATCGTACGTGGCCCGAATATTCTCAGTCAGAGATCCAACGGGAACTCCCCCAAGGGAGTCAGTTTCTACCATCAGGGTGGTTACAATCAAATGATGGTAAATTGTCCTTTCTTGGTTTTGCCAGTGGAAATGGATTAGGTCTTTGCATCAAAACTTTCACTTGGAGGGAGGCAAGACCCAGCAGACAGCCTCAAAGTTATTCATAGCAAAGTGACTTTCTCAGACAATACAACAGATGATTAGGACATTTGAGCTCCAGCAGTAAAGCACCTGCCTGGCAAGGGTGAGGTCATGTGCTTGATTCCTGGTGTCAAAAAAAAAAAAAAAAAGACATGTGAGCTTTGCCAAAAGAACAATCCTCTTAACCAGACAATTGTTCCTCCAAGATATAATAAATACTACAGAGAGGACTCACAGCTTAATTTTTCTTATACGCCAAAGAGTAAGGGATTTCAATACTTACTGGTCTCATTTGATACTTTCACTAACTATGGGGCTGGGGATATAGCTCAATGACACAGTACCTTCCTGATAAGTGCAAAGTCCTGAGTTTGATTCCTAGTACAAAAACCCCACAAACTTTGTTGAGGTCTTTCCTTGTGGAACAGAGAATGCACAAGAGCTGGCAAAAGTTTTGGCCAGCTCTCAGAAATCATCCCCAGGGGCTGGAAAGATAGCTCAGCAGACTAAAGTGCCTACTTAGGCAAGTGCAGGACCCAAGGTTCAATCCTGGGAACCACATGCTACACTGGTCCCACCCCTGGGCATGCTGTGCTAGAAAGAAAGAAAGAAAGAAAGAAAGAAAGAAAGAAAGAAAGAAAGAAAGAAAGAAAGAAAGAAAGAAAGAAAGAAAAGAAAAGAAAGAAATCATCCCAGATTTGGATTTCCTAAGATCTTACAATGGGCCTTCTTAAAAAGCAATAGTCACCGGGCGTGGGGGCCCATGCCTGTAATCCCAGCACTTGGGAGGCTGAGGCAGGAGGATTGCTGTGAGTTTGAGACCAGCCTGAGCTACAAAGTGAACTTAAGGCCAATCTGCACTGCACAGTGAGACCCTGTCTCAAAAAGACAAAAAAGGGGCTGGGGATATAGCTCAGTGGCATAAGCACTTGCCTGGCAAGTCCAAGGTTCTGAGTTCGATCCCCAGTACCAAATAAATCAATAAAAAAATATTTTTAAAAAAGACAAAAAAAAAAAAAAGCAATAGTCACACAGAGTGTCCATCAGCCTCTGGGCATTATCTCTCCATTGTGCTTGGTGGCCATAATCACCATGAAAGGTAGAAAAAATAAATGGGAACCTGAGGAGACGTCTTCACAAAAATGGCTCAGGACGCCCGCCTGTGGTGGCCTCTCTGCCTGCAGCTCTTGTCAAAGGGAGAGACACACCCACACCCTAAGCCTCAGAAATGCTTTATGGGCCTCTTTTCTCACTAATGATTTTTAGAGAAACAGATGTCACCTAAAAGATGTCACCTCACTAGCTGAATTCCAACAGACTCTTCAATAGCTGACTTCTGTCTAATTTAAGCTCAGTCTAAAAAAAAGGGAACTCCCATACTCCATCCCAGAGATTTAATCCTGGAATTTCTCCCCCTCATCATCTCCTACCCTAGGACCAGCTTGGGAAGAACCGTACAGTGTGACTCTGTCAACTCTGCCAGCTGTCAAGGGAGAAGGCCTGCACATCCAGACACGTCAGACCTGATTCAAGCTCTGGGAACCAGAGACTGTCGCTAAACGTAGGCAACCATCCAAAAATTCCTGTGACTCCACAGAGGACTTAAGATTCCTGTTCAAGAAAAAATAAAATAAAAGGTTTCAGATAAATGATCTAAGATGTTAGATACTCTTAGTCCTTTTACTAATCATGCCACCTCTGAAAGGAGTGTCCGATTACTTTCTAACCTGGGCACAAGGATAGGCAGTCATTACAAGGAAAGTCTTATCGCTTCGCAGCCTTTTTCTATGAAGGATTCATCTCTGTGTATGTACATTTCTGAGAGGCAAAAAATTAAGCCTTTGTATAAGGCTAAAGCCCCGCCCCACATGCAATGATTTCCTTCCTCCAAATGTTCTGTTCAGCTGGCAGAAACCTGCCATAGTCGGATGCGATGGATGATACAGGAAGGCTGTCCAATAAACTTTTGGGTTTTTGCTTAAACAGGTATAAGAATACATTGCTGGACTCACACCTAATAATCAGCTAGAGTGTAGTATATATATGTAGGTGATAATATGGGTTCGTAACATTAGTTTTAAAAAAGGAAAGTTTTGTTCGTGTAGTTTTTACCTTTTACAGAGTAAAAGAATTATCCCCTGGCAAGGGCCTAAGTTCAATTGCTGGTTCTGCAAAAAAAAAAAAAAAAAAAGAATAAAAGAATTATTTATTAAAAAATAAAAGTCTTGTCGGATGTGCGGCCCGCTCCCCTTGTCCAGCACATCTGGACCTCCTTGGTGGGTATCCCCACTTCAAGAAGATGACTGGAACACTATATTAATGAGCTATGGAAGAGTTCAGTAGTTCTTGTTTAGCTCATCTTGGCAAGGTTACTGAATAGCCTATAAACCATATGCTCAATGATTCTGTACATAATTTTAATTTTTTTTTTTTAATCTGGCTTGAACTCATAGTGATCCTCTTGTCTAGGCCTCCCCAGTGCAGGGACTACAGACATGTGCCACCACACCGGGTTTCAGTGGCCTTCACGGCACGCCTGCGTTCTGGGGTGGCACGGCATGTGGCACTGGAGACTGAACGCCAGTCCTTGTGCTTGCTAGGCAGGCACCTAGACCACTGCCCGGCCTGATCCTAGACATAATTGATTGTTTTTTTCTAACAATGCCAATAAAATCTCTGTACAGGCTCTAATATCTTATTGTTGTAAGCAGCTAAATTGGATAGAAACATTTTAGGCAGTCAGACACAGCCAGGCCCTCAAGAAGACCGCACAGAAGACAAGATACGTTGCAACTGTGAGAGAAACGGATGCCCCTGCTGTGGGCCAGACCTACAGACCAAAGTTCGAACAAACGTTTATCTCCCTAAAGATAAGCATCCGGGATTGATCATCACCTTAAGGAGGCCAGGAAGAGTCACTGATGGAACTGCTACCACCTGGCTAATTTGTGACCACTTGCTATATGACTCACTTCTTCATTTGGTCCTGGATTTAACCAATTTTACCCGAGCAATGGTGCTTGTAATCTCACTGCTTGACTACAGTTTTGCCCCACCTCACACCCACCTAAGCAAGTTTTCTACCTTAGACCTGCCTCACCACATAGTTTTACTCTATAAAATCCCTGCGAGAGCCAGCTTCTTGGAGTAACCTGCTGGGGCCCCCTCCTGTGTCTCTCTCAGACAGAAGCTTTCTTTCCCCAGTAAATATATTCTGCTCTTAACCTCCGTTTGTTCCTAAAATTCATTCTTTGGTTTTAGAGAACATGAACTTGTCCCAGGTACCTTTCAGGTTGGGAATTTCATTCCCTTATTTCATTATCATGGGCCGGAGACATGGCTCGGTGGTAGAGCTCTTGTTTTTTTTTTTTTTTTTTTTTTTTTTTTTTTTTTTTTTTTTTTTTTT
>PVKA01016633.1:0-39316 GCA_004027165.1 Ctenomys sociabilis | reverse complement strand
TGGTCATCAGAATAAAAGCTGAAGAAGACATCAAATGGTGAGACCTTTATTAAAACTTAAAACTAGATAGCTTAGAGGATCTGTGAGGCTATTTAAATGTAATTATAACAGTTTATTTGTTACATAATTTATTAATATCATTGAAATAATTTCTAATTTTTTTTTTTTTTTCGGAACCGGGGTTTAAACTCAGGCACTTGAGCTTATTCTACTGAGCTACCTCCCCGGTCCCTAAAAATTTTGAATAGATGAGAAATTAAGATTAGAACTGTGAAGGGACTGCCAGATAGCTCGGCGAATTAAACTTCTGCTTAGGCAGGGTCCGGTATTTGATCACTGGCTTACCACCCAGGCCTTGCGTACCGCCCAGCCACGCCTCCCACCCCTGTCCCCAGGCATGCTGAGATGGCCCTGAGACTGGGCGTGGTGGTGCACGCCTGTAATCCCAGTGCTTGGGAGGCTGAAAACAGGAGGATCACTATGAATCTGAGCTGCACAGTAAGATCCTGTAGGAAAAAAAAAAAAGATTAGAACTGTTTGGGATTCTCCTAACTGCTGCTAGATAAGTAAATTAAAGTTAAAGAATTCACCAGATTCCTTTAGGATGCTGTCAGAGCAAGAAAGACTATTTTTTAGCATTTCTAACTTCAGGAATGAGAATATCTCATTTCACCATGGAAGAAAATAAATGAAATATCTTCAACTAAATCAGTGGCCTAGGTTTTGCGAGCCGGGGATTAAATTCGGACCCTTGCATTTGCCAGGCAAGCGCTTATTCCACTGAGCCATCTCCTTGCCCCCCTATGTTTTGTAACAATGAGGTGCTAAAATCTACTTAACACCACTTGTAAGAAATTAGGACAAATATGAAAGGTGAGAATCATTTACTTTAAAGTCATTCAATTGTGATTATGTACCGAAACTGGCTGAAATAAGCTATCAACTTAACTAGCTATAATGACCTGAAGATAACAGTCTTGTTTGTTTCTAATGAAAGCCTGGCATTCTCCAGTTAGAAGATTTTGGGGGAGTAATGTAAAGTTCTGTTATAAAAAGTTTTTTTAATAATAACCTTTGAAAAAAAAAATTTTTTTTTTTTTTTTGGATTTTAGGGAATAGTCTATAGGGTGTTCAGGGTCTCACTAAATGGGACTCATAGTAATCTGCCTGATTACAGCTTCCCAAGAGTGGGATTAGAGCCGTGCGCCACCACACCTAGTCTCAATTGCCATCTCAGCATGCCCTGAGGGCAGCATGGCAGGCCCGGGATCAAACCCCCAGCCTCTGCACCTGTGTGCAGGTGCTTTAATCTGATGAGCTGTTTGGCCAGCCCACCTATATGTTCTCTTGACTGTGTTCTGTGAGGCTTTCTTCCCTGACACAGTGTTGGACAGGGACATGAGCAAACCCCACAAAAATGCAATGACTATTGCTCAATCTTTAATTAACTTCAACTACTGACACTGTTTATATACATTGTTTTTCATGAGACTCTTTTTTCTTCTTTTTTTATATTGACAAAAAATATGTTTGGCCCCTGTTTTGGTGACATAAATTAATAAATCTATTAGATGCTAAAATCTCTCTGCTGTTTCCTTAGATCACATTCCTAGGGGCTGGAGAGATGGCTCAGTGGAATAAGCACTTCGCTAGCAAGCACAAGGGCCCGAGTTCAATCCCTGGTTCCACAAAAAAAAAAAAAAAAAAAAAAAAATTCCTAGCAAAGTGTAGGGGCCCACCACCTGAGGCTCTTGAAGGTTCAAGTGTAAATTGTGTTCCCCTTCCATTAAAAAAGCAGGACTAGCTGGGCAAGGGTGGGACTCATCTGTGATTCCTGGCAGCCTGCAATCCCTTATTCAGGAAGCTAAGCAGGAAGATCAGAAGGTGAAGGCTGCCCTGGGCAACTCAGGGAGAACATATCTCAAAATGAAAAGGACTGGAGATATAACTCACTGCTCCTAGATGATTCAGTAGGGGAGAGAAAGAAAAAGAGAGAGAGAGGATGAAGGAGGACAAAGAAGGAAAGAAATGAGTATGGGATGGGATGGGGATATAGCTCAGTGACATAAGTATCTGCCTGGCAAGCACAAGGTCCCAAATTCAATCTTGGAGAAAAAAAAAGTAAGGGAAAGGGAGGAAGGAAGAAAAAAGAAAAACTGAGAGTCTTTAATGCAATGTTTTCTTCATTTTTTCTGGAGCACCCAACTCTGAGAATTCTATTGACTTCATTAGCTGCAATTTTTCAATTTCCTTTGCTTTCTTCTTTTTGTCTTTCTGAACTCCTACCTTTGATGTGTCCCAGGGCTCCATCCTGGGACCGCACATCTCTTCTGTGTTTTCACTTAGGCATCTAGTTCTATGTCTTAAAATGTCATTTATAGTCTGGTAACTACCACATGAATAAATCATCCTGGATCATTTTGTTAAAGTGCAGACATATGCCTATCCCATTCTTATTTCATGTCTTACTTGGTTGTGCCATAGACAACTAAAATTTAAAATACTCCAAATATGACCTTTTTAACTCTCAGCTCCCTCCCTGAAGTTCTGTCTCTCAAACCTACACAGTATAGTCAATTTCTTTTTTTTTTTTGGTGGAGCCAGGGATTGAACTCAGGCCCTTGCACTTGCCAGTGATGCACTTATGCCACTGAGCCATCTCCCTGGCCCCGAGTATAGTCAATTTCTAATATGTCTCACCATTGCCAATTTTTTTCTGCCTTCAGTGAATTGATCTGCTTTAAATTTCAAAACAATTATTTTGGGAGCTGTGCTGAGAATGAATGACCAAAGGGGACAAGAATGAAATCAGGGCATGATTAATTAAGAGACCACAATCATTCTGGTAGGGAGTGACTGTGCACCTACCTGGGCTACTGGTGATAAAGACAGTAGCAGTAAGCGACTATATTCTGCATACATTTTATTGTGAGAAAGTTTAAATACATAATAAACTAGGAAGCATCAAATGGCACACGCCTCTATCCATCTTTGAACTTCAACACTAATTATATCTCATGATCAATTCCTTTTCAACTATCTTTTCACTCTTTTTACTTTACTGTATTATTCTGAAACAATTTTAGACAGAAAGCATCTATAAATAATATGGCAAATAATCCTTTAAAAAGTGGTACTTAATTATTTAATTATTTATTTTTGTGGCCTGCTCAGCCCCCTGGGGACCAAACCCCGGTCCCTGTGTGCTTGCCTACACTTGCCTAAGCAGGCACTTTAGATTACAGAGTTATCTTGCAGGCCTTAAAAAGTAGTATTGTTTTTTCATGTTTTAAAACTTCAGTTGGATATTTTAAAAAATGTGCATTCCAATAATTAAAATCATTTGAACAAAAAAATAAAAAATGGCACTCTGATTAAACTGTGCTTTATAGCCTGCAGGACACCTTGGACCAGTCTGAATTTCATTCTAGACTCCACCATCCTCCCACCGAGCCTCTTCCTTCATGCAAGCCCTTCTCCTTCCCTGCCAGCCGCACAGGCGGACGGAGAGGCAGGCGAGGCCTTCGCTTCAGTACTTCTGATGCGAGGGGGACAGCACAGTCACTTAAATTTGATCCAACCTCTTTGCATCTTACAAAGTTAAACAGCAGAAAGAAGTAAAATGAGAAGGCAGTGCTTGTGGACTGTACAGTGAGTGTGGGAGGCGCAGGCCTCGCCCACTAGCTTCTCTTATTCAATTGTTTCTTTCGAAGGCAGAGGATATTTCTCTTGCATTTCTGTCTTTTTCAATTATTTTTTTAATTTTAGGACAGGGTCTACAGGGTCTCACTGTGTAGATCAGACTCGTAGTGACCCGACTGTTTACAGCCTCCCAAATGCTGGGATTACAGGCGCACGCCACCACGCCCAGTCTCAATCGCTGCCTCAGCACACCCCCAGGACCTACCTGCATAGCAGGCCAGGGGATTGAACTCCAGGCCCCTGAATCTGCCTAAGCAGGTGCTTTAATCCGCTGAGATATTTGGCCAGCCCTCTTTCAATTTCAACTTACTGAATTTCTCAAAAAGTGATATTTCAAAAGCAAAAATATCACATTTTAAACATTAAAAATAATAGAATAATATGAAATCATCAAATATCAAATAGTTCAAATTTCTCCTATTGTCTATATTAATTTTATAATTTATGCTTAAACTAAAAATTAAACTGGTACATTTTGCTTATTTTCTTAAACATTCAAAAATCTACAACTCCTTTTTTCTTGAAAGTTACCTCATGAAGAGAGTGGACCATTTGCACTTTATATCTATTTTGGCAATCTTTCTCATTGCACTGTTTTGCTGTCATTCAGCCATGTTTGTTTCCTACTTTATTTTCATAATCAGGCACTGGATCAGAACTCCCCACAGACGGTGGAACGTGCATCCATTAAAAATCACGTGTCTGGTTGTCACCTTTATAGTGACGATGACCCCCTGTGATCTCTGCTTCACCCCATTGTTTTGTGAGGTGTGGAAATAAGGTGGCACTGTTACGGTAACTCCTTTCCCTCCTTCAGTGCTTAGCTGAACTGTTTCTATCTTGTTTGCATTTACTCTAGAAAATAGCGCCTCGAATATAAAAAGTATGGAAAGTGATCCCACGGAATAGGATCGTGAAGGCCAAAAGAGAGAAGGCAAGAGAGCTTCTACAATGATGTTTCATTGAGTTACTCACCACCTAGGTGACTGAGATAAATCACACACAGGATTTCTTGAGTAGCTGTGCAGAGTATGAGTCTTGTGTCTTAGGAGGACAGAACAGGCAAACTTAACTTCCAGCTCTGGCTCCTCACGAGCTTCAGACTCCTACCAGGGGCTTACACAGCTATGGAGTCAGGTAGGTCCCAGCAAGTAGTCTACTACGACCTGCCCAAGTCTTCCCAGAGCAGAAGGAAAAGAATGATGGCAAAACTGAAGCAATGTGTTTTCAGGTTACTGCTGTATGAGGCAATCTCAAAAGTATAGAAAAGAAAATCAAGACAGAACTGTAAAATGCTACCATGTACATAGTACTTGATCATCCCTAGGTATGAGAAAGGCAAACTTGATCCCACCTCACTATTTTTCTCAGTTTGCAAAATTCTGAGTCATTTCCTTGGCCTCTCCTAGAGATGACTGAAAAACATGTTAACGTGTATAATGGTCAGGTTATCTTTTGGAAGTGTTTTAATGAATTATAATAAAATAAACACACTTCATAGCTTTAGTTGATTATGTATATAATTCCCATTGAAGAAAAATTACTCTAAATTTAGCTAGTGATCACTTGCTCAGTTGGCTCTTGAGTTTCTGATAACCTCCGAGAGTATTCTCACCCTCAGGTTTGACAAGAGAGCAGGATTTCTGGAAGCAAACATGACCCTAAGAAGCACTAGCATCATGCTAGAAATGTGATTTAGAAATATCACATTTCTAAATTAATGATATTTAGAAATTACTTTTTGGACACAAGAAATAAATGTTTTGAAGAAAAAGGCTGTAGAGTCTCCTGATAAATGGGGTGTAAATTGTGAGTGAAAAGGAGTGAAGTAAAAAGATAGCTCCTGAACATGTGCTCAGCTAGAAGGACAAGGTTATCAAGTTGTATGGGAAAGGTTGCAGCCATTCAGGTTGAAGAAAGTGAAGTGCAGCTAGTTTGGGGTGCAGAATTTTTAATTTGATTAGAAACTCATGTGCAGATAATGTAATTGTGTGGGAGCCTGCATTGAATTCATGAAGCTATAGATAGCACTGTACTTGGAGTCATGAGAATTACTGAGTTTATTAACAAAGGCAATATGATACAGGAATGAAGAGGAGCAGTGATGAGGCCCAGAGACTCCTCCTGCTCCAAAGGTAGGATGTGGGTGGGAGGGGTTGGAACCAGAAGTGAGAAGTGAGGAGAACTGCCCAGTCCCGGGAGGCAAACCAGGGTGGAATTCTGGAGGCCCGATGAGAGGAGTGTTTAATTATAGAAGTCTTGGGTGTTTATTTTAAATGTAGCTGAGAAGGTAAGAAGGATCAGAATTGAATTATTTGTTACATTTAGCACCTTGAAATCAATAGTGATATTAAGAGAAGCTTTAGTGATATGTTTGGAGAAAGCATAGAATTGGATTGAGTATGAACTATACATGCATAAGTGTTTACAGACTGCTTTCTTCCAGCAATTCATTTATTTATGTCTGGAATAGTACTTCACAGTCTTAATTATTATAACTTAATAGTCTTATCATCTAGTACAGGAATTCCTATTCCTCAATTTTCAGAAGCATCTTGAATATTCCCGGTTTTTTGCTCAATGATAGATATTAATACTGATAAGAGACATATGGTATAATAATGTATGTAAGTATAATATCATGTATGCACTTTCTATGATATCAAAACATTATGAAAATAGTTTGCGATGTATTAATTTATCAAATCCATCTTGTCAAGGTATCTTAAAACTGTCTCATTAATATTTGTACTTCAATAAAACAAAACAAAAAAATAAATAAACAGCAAAAAAATAAATAAATAAAATGAATTAAAAAATTTTTAAAAAATGATAGATACTTAGATAAAACTTCCAAAAGGGTTCACAAATTTTTGGTTAGAACAAATAGGGCTTGGCAAAATGGCTGTTTCAGAAAAATATAGTAAAAAATAGAAAAAGTCAATGAACAAAAATATAGTTTTATAAAAACATCAAATAATATTAAATATCTAGGAATAAAAATTTGTTTAAGGCTTTTAAGAGGAAAATTTTAAAATTATATGAATAATATAAAAGAAAACCTAAATAAATAAAAACACTCACAAATAGGAAGACTTGCTATTACAAACAAATCAGCTTTCCTCACTGTATTGTCCCATGATGAGTGAAGGACAGAACAGTGAAGAGGAACCTTTGGGAATATGTGCATTTGTGGATGGGAAGAAGAAGAGAAATCAAATGAGATCTCCTGAAGCTTGTGGTGTGTTCACCAGGTGTGTCATGAGAGATTGTCTTGGACAAGAAGGCTAGAGGACATTTCTGGAAGAATTGAATCACTCTTAAAATCTGTTAATGCCATGGTTGGATAAAAAAAATACTTCCATTTGATTATTGGTCATTGCTATGCTTTAAGAAAAGTGGCAGGGAGAGAAGTAAGTAAGTACTATGGAAGTTGAAACACTAGATTCATGAGGTAGAATAAAAGAAAGGGCTGTGAGGATACTGTTTAATGAATTGATCATTGTTGAAGTTGGAAGACAAACAGAGGTACATATGGTTGTACCAAGTTGAGTATTTGTTTAAAATTCTCCTATTAAAGTATATAGACTTTAATCATTTACCGCCACTGTCTTTTCTTACACCAGCTCAGGTGGAGATGCAGTCCTCTCCCACTCAAATTAGTCCTCTGTCTCTTAATTAATAACACTGACATTCCATGATATTAATTTGCAGTGAAATGGTTCTTAGGAAGTCTATAAATCTCTTCCTCAAAAATCCTCTCAATCAAATTTCAGAACAACACAGTGACCTAGCCTGGTTAGATAGCATTGATCTATGTCACAAGTGAAGAAAGAAAACATACTGTTCTTTTGTGGTCTTAAAACGTTATCTGTTATAAAGTACCAGTAAACTGCTGCTGTCGACCTCTACATAAATAATTACAGTGTTGCTAGCATTCACCATGCATTCTTGTGGAATCAAGAAAAGGATGTGTCAAAGAATACATGTAGGAAACATTACTTAATCTCCATTGTTTTGGTGCACACGAATACTCAGCATCAACTTGTCAGGACTGAACCATAGGAACTCTAGAGCTACTGAGCAGAAAAAACTTGTAAGTCTCTTTCTGATTCAAGTTGAGAATTTAGGAAAGCAGTTGTCTCCTGCCTTAATCTCTCTATTGGGGCATGATGAAATAACGGATGTTTTCCAAATGAAAGTTTAACCTTTCCAGTTATATTTTGCATTGTTTATATGGCAGGGATGGGGAACCTTTTAGAGATTTCAGTGATACAAACAACTTGTGGTAGCAACTTGTGGTTTGCTACCACTGTATAGGATTGAAAGGCTGGAAGAAAATCCTCTTGGATGTATACCAAGGAAGTTACCTTGGCATATCAGCACAAGATGTTTAAATTAAAGATTTGCACTAAGAAAGATTGAAGGCCCAGCGAATCAGCTTAGTGGACAAAGTACCTGCCTAGGCAAGTTCAGGGACCAGGTTCGATCTCGGTACTACATGCTGCACCTGCCCCACCCCAGGCGGCACTGAGCTGGCCACCAAGACCGGGCATAATGACCTGCCTATAAACCTAGCACTGGGGAGGCTGAAGACAGGAGGATCACCATGAGTCCGAGCTGCTTAAAGAGACCCTCTACCACATAAATATGTAAAATTTAATTAAAAAATCCTATCATACTTACTAAGATTATGGTTTCTTTTCTTTTTTTTTTAATGTTATGCATTTGGTTATAGGGTCTCACTTCATAACTCAGACTCCTAGAGATTCTCCATCATGCCTGGTCTTGGTGGCTAGCTTGGCATGCCTGGGGCAGGGCTGGCATGGCACAGTATGGCATGTGGTACCGGGGATCAAACTTGGGTCATTGTGTTTGCCTAGACAGGCACTTAGACCACTGAGCCATCTCCTTGGCCCAGATTGTGGTTTTTATGAAAATGTACTGCTCTTCAGAGCCTCATTTTCTTCATTTTAAAATGACAATTAGAACACATAGACCACGGAGTATGAGGTAATAGAGGGCCAACTGGAGAAACACTGACTCTAACATTGCAGAGGTGTTTTCTGCTCTTCTTCTTCCTTAAACTTCTACTTGGGTGTTTTCTTTTCTTTTTTTTAGAACAGGTTTCTCAGAGAAGGAAGAAGTTCACTTTTTGCAGTTGCCCTCCTACCCCTTTCCTATGCTGTGCTTTTTTTTCCTGTCAGTATTAAAACTTGTACAGAATTCTGTCACTTAGCCATTTACCCATTCCTAATAAACATTTAATTACTGATTGCTCGGCACTAAAAGGGGACAGACAATCTAGTTCACTTTGCAGTAGGTTGAAGAAGAGGCAGAAAATGTAAATAACTTCTCCAACTGCACACTTTCACAAGGCTAGGATATTTATTTCTTTAATGACACACACACACCCTTTTCGTACTGTGAATTTTGGCTTGCTAGTTGTAAGGAAGAAAAGAAAAAGGAATGGTGGGTTCTTCCATCTTTTCCTCTACTTCTATGTCACCATTGTCAGTGCAGTCCGTTGGCTAGTCTAGGAAAGTAGCCTAAGGGCATAGCTTTCTCTCTGCCTTCAAAAGGCTCTGGAAGATAGCTCAGTGGCATAAGTGTCTGCCTGGTAAGTGCAAGGTCCTAGGTTTGATCCTGGTACCAACAACAAAAATTATGAACAGAGTATAGAAAAAAAAATTTAGACTGATAAAGTTTTTTTTTGTTTTTTTTTTAATGTCTTTTTGAGACAGGGTCTCACTATGCAGTTCAGGCTTGCCTTAAGCTCACTTTGTAGCTCAAGCTGGTCTTGAACTCACAACAATCCTCCTGCCTCAACCTTCCAAGTACTGGGATTACAGGCATGCGCCACCAAGCCCGGCGATAAAGTGTTGTTATAATGTTAATTAAAATTATTTTGAGATTAGGACCTTCACTAAATATTGCTTCTAATAATTTATATGATACATGAATAATAATCCCAAAGTTAAAATACAAAAATATGAAACACAAGGTCAGCAAGCAGTACACAGATGCCATGGTCTCCAGGACAGGGAAGAAGTCCTGTCCTATCCTCCCTCAGCCTTCAAAAGAGCAAACAGACTTTGCATTGGTTTAAAGAAAATCATTTTTCTTTAAACGTGCAACAATTTAATTTCTTTTCTTTAGATATTTCATCCTTCTTTTTCTTTGCATTCTTCAGTACAGGGTCTACAGGGTGTCCAGGGTCTCACTACGCAGATCAGATTCATAGTGATCTTCCTGTTTTCAGCCTCCCAAGTGCTGCGATTGCAGCTGTGCACCACCATGCCCAGTCTCGATTTCCCAGGGGCGGGGCCAGCACGGCAGACCTGGGGATTGAACCCCAGACCCCTGAGTCTGCCTAAGCAGGCATTTTAATCCACTTAGCTATTTGATCAGCCCTTATATGTATTTCATCATTTAATGTTCTTGCTCAACTGAATTATCAGTAATATACACTTAAAATGACATTTCCAGAGAAATAGGAGTGATAATGGAGTTTAACTTTTTTTAGTATTTTATAGCTACCAAAGCATTTCAGATACATATTCTCATTTGATTTTTATTGCAACTCTGGGAATGACCCACAGATGGTTTTTGGCTCTTAGCTTTTGTTTTGTCTTGTTTTGTTTTTATTGGAATTTTAACTTGGGGGTTCTGCACTGAGTTGCATTCTCAGACTTTTATTTTTAACATTTTTTATTTTGAGACAGACCTTTGCCTGGGGTGTGGGGATGAATTTACGATCCTCCTGCTGTAGCCTTGAAGAATACTGGGATTAAAGCACGTGCCACCATGTTTTTTAATTTTAAAATTAGTAAGACATACATTAAATACATTAACATAGTCACTTCTCCCATCCTAAGGCTTAAACTTTTATAAGAACATTTTTCAAAGGCTGGCCAAATAGCTCAGCAGATTAAAGCACTTACAGGCAGGTGCAAGGGCCAGGGGTTCAATCCCCTGGCCTGCCATGCCAACCCCTCCCCTGAGGCAAGCTGAGATGGCAATTGAGACTGGGCATGGTGGCACGCACCTGTAATTCCAGCTCTTGGGAGGTTGTAAACAGGAGGATCACTGTGAGTCTCTGAACACTCTGTGGACCCTGCCCTAAAATACAGAAAAAAGAAAAGATATAGAAGAGAAGCGAAGCAAAGTCTAGTGGTGCAGAGGATTTTCTCATTAAAGAGAGTGGAGTAGTAGAGAGAGATAGGGACTGAATGAGGTTCTTTTAAACTATATTCTGAAAGAAGAACTGGCTGCATATCTGTTTGGCATTGATAGGGTCCAAGAGTAAGAAAATTTGATTATTAGAAAGCAGCAAAGCAGTTGCAGAGCAAGCCCATGACAGATGAAAAGGCATAAGACTAAGGATACATCTACACGGCACACCTCAAGATGGGTGCATAGATAATTCATCAAAAATGACATCGACAAAGCAAGAACTGTGACCGCAGATGCAAGTGGTTTGTCGGATACAGTGTGCACAGGAGTTCAAACCACAGACACATAGTAGGGTTGCCAGGCAGCACTTGGACCGCAGGAGGTTCATAGTCCTGAACTTAAAGAGAGGCCCATCTAGGACTCTGCGCTCTTTCCAGTCCTGTTTAACTGCATATGTATGTGCTGGCATGTAATAAACAGAGAACTGGATTTAACTTAGGCTAAGAATTTGCCAGGGAGGTGAAACAAATATCTTTTCCTTCCTCCCACAGTATGGCAGTGAATCTTGGATCATTTCCTCAGTCCCTCAGAGCCAACATTTTCCTCCAACTTTCAATACTTATATTCTGTGCCTGGCACAAAATAATCATTCTTCAAATGTTTGTGGAATAAACGTCGAACTCCCTATATTGTCATTGCTTAGGACTTGTTATAGCAATGTCAAGATCAATATTGGACTACTGATTTGTTGGTGAATTTGAAGCACTGATTTTCTGAGGAAAAATTAGACAAAGCATTCATTATATAAAGATCTCTTTATTTGGTATTTTATCAACACTGGTGTTATATTCTTTATATCTTTGATAACAGCTGACAAGAAGCCTTAGAAAACTGAATTTTCAATTAGGAGAGAATTCAAAGGTTAGTTGTTTTAGCCACCTCTGAATATTTTTATAGGATCAGTCCCAGTTTCACCTGTGTTAGATGACTAATAGATTAAATCATTTTGTATGTAATTTATTTGGAGTCATGGGCAACAAAATAATCCATTATAATTTAACACTATCAAAACAGTAATTATCCTTTTTGACAAGAATGTGTCTTACTGTTTGATGCAAATTTAAAATTAATAGTGTTCTCTAACTCAATAAAAAGTGACTGTCAAGAATACTTTAGTAAAATAACAATAATGGTATTGAAATGTTTCCCACTGAAATCAACGGAAACCACAAGTGCCTAATAGTCTGTATAACTTCTAATATCTTTGTTAATGTTATATACCAGAAGATAAGAAAGAAATGTGTTTTAGGAAGAAAAAAAAAAGAACTGTCCTTTGGTGATCACTGTTTCAGTTACTTTTCTCTCGCTGCTGGGACAAACACCCAGCAACCAAAATGAAGGAAGGAAAGGTTCATGCAGCTCACAGTTAGCAGGGGTTTCAGTTCATACCCAGCTGGCTCCAAGTCAGAGGAGGGCAGCTGTTCATGGAAGTGGGAAGCAGCAAAGCGCAAAGGGAAGAGCAGCAGCTCCAGCAGCTAGCAAGCCTCTCTCCTTTCTTTCCACTACACTCAGGCCATCTGCCCCAGGGTGGGAGTAGCACTCAAGCCCGTAATCCCAACATTGGATCATGAATTAATCACAAAGTCTAGAAGCTGCTCCATGACTACATGAGGCTTTGGGGGGACATCTAGACACAAACCATAACACTGACATAAAAATCATTCAAGAGAATCACCTGGGTGAGTAATTAGAATTAATGCATTTAGGAAATCAGATACAAGATCAGTCCTCAAACACCTGTAGCTTTCTTTGCAGCAGTGAGCAGAAATGGAAAAAAGTAACATTATCCAAAGTAACAAATATGGGACTAGGGAAATGGCTCAGTAGAATAAGTGCTTCCCTGGCAAGTGCAAGGGCATGAGTTCAATCCCTGGTTCCACAAAAAAAAAAAAAAAAAAAAAAAAAGTAACAAATACCATAGCATAACTGGGAAGAATGTTGGCTGAACCAGTTTATCAAGTAAAGATAAGTATTCCTGTACTCCCAGTGCTGGAAAGGCTGAAAATAGGAGGATCACTACGAGTTCAAGCTGTGTAGTAAAACCCTGTACCAAATACATTCAAAAAAAAAAAGAAAAAATAAGTTCTTTCAAGAAGAGCTGTCACATAATTTTATGGATAGATTTATTTTTATTTTTTGTATTTTAGGGAAGGGTCTACAGAGCATTCAGGGTCTCACTATTAGATCAGACTCTGAGTGGTTCTCCTGTTTACAGCCTCCCAAGACCCAGGATTACAGGCCTGTGCCACCATTCCCAGTCTCAATTGCCATCTCAGTGCGCCCTGGGGGCAGGGCCAGCACAGCAGGCCTGGGGATTGAATTTCCAGCCCCTGAGCCTGCTTGCAGGTGCTTTAATCCGCTGAGCTATTTGGGTGGCCCTCAGGAAACATTTATTGATGATAAGTAGCATGTCATTTCTTCTCCAGATTATCATGAATTCAGTGCAATTCTCATTTTCAATAAAACTTTAAAAACCTTCACAAGCTGATTCCATAGCAAAATATAATAAAAATATGAAGAAGGGAATGCTGGCAGTTTGATTTAACCAGGCAATGTGAGACCCTGAGTTGAATTCCCAGCACTGAAAAATTAAACCACAAAAGGAAAAAAGCATGATGTTATATAGTAATAATGATAATAGTAAATTAAATGTAGTAAATTGTATATATTAATTTAACAATTAAATAAAATGCTCATAAATGGCTCTGTGAATATAAGAAAAGTGCCATAAAAGTAGAATTTGAAATTAGAAAGAAATGAACTATACATTCAACAGTGTCAGGAATATATACTACCTGTTTAAAAAACAGAATGAAATTCATTTGGGAGTAGTACATGAAAATAATCATTAACCAATACAGCTGAAAATATAACTTTCTAGGCAAGTATGTAGCTCAGTGGTACAAGCACCTTCCTCACAAGTACAAAGTTCTGAGTTCAATTCCCAATACCAAAAAATTTATATATATATATATATATATATATTCTCATCTAAATGGTGTGATGAATATGGTTATCTTGCACTATGCTTGCCAGTCTCCCTGGCCCCACAATAACACTTTTAAATTGTGAGAAAATATAAGAAGAGCTTGTGTTTTAAGATTAAGGATTGCTTTCTTTAACAAGGATATAAAAGCAAAATCCTAAAAATGTGATAATTCTGATGTTAAAATGATCATTTCAGAAAAACCATAAATAAAGTCCAAAATCCAACACCATGAATCTTCATCCACCTTACTCTTCAGGTCTGACACCGTTCAACTTCTGGCTCTTCCAGTGTCAAAATAATCATGAAAAGTAAACACTTTGAATTGATTCACAACATCAAGACAGTGACAGCAACACAACTAAAACACTCAGGAAAGAGACCTCCAGAAGAGCTTTAGGAAGCAAGAATACCAAAGCGAGTGTGTCCTAGGGAGGAAAAGTCCCTGAGGGGCCTAACAGCAATGCATCTTTTATTGTAATAATTCTTTTAATCTAAGCCTTCACTGTGTTTTTTTATCTTACATCCTATCCACAGCAGTATCATAGGGGGAAATAGAAATAAGCCAAAATGTTCTTCACAAAGAAAATGTACAGAGGCTATAGGTACATTCATTCCTAAGGACATCATGTGTATTTCAAAAGAGATAGTTATACAAAATAAAGTATAAATGTCCGTATATTTTTAATAAAATTTTTTAATAAAAATCAAATACAGACACAAGCATTTTTCAGTGTTTCATAATATTTATTTAAAGCACATGAGCAAAAAATGACCAAAAAGTATAGTATCTATTCTAGATTTGTACCAATTCGAATGTCAATGTTTATCAACAAAGAATATTAAAAAAGGAGTTATTTTGGAAGGTTTAAGAGATTGGGGTTAGTAGTAAAATAAAAGCTGTAGCCTATCTTAATGTTTTAGCATTTCACATGGGGAAATATTTATGCATAAAAATAATTTTATCAAGTAATAATATTAATACACAAATTATATGTATATTAATGTATATTATCTAAAGAACATAAGATGTAATAACTCTTTAGCTACATAACTTGATATTTTCCTCAATGCATTTTTTTTTGGCAGAACCAGGGATTGAACTCAGGCCCTTGTGCTTGCCCGGGAAACATTTATTCCACTGAGCCATCTCCCCCACCCCCATCAATGCATTTTTTTTTCAATAATATATTTTCAAACTTAATACAAATTTTGTTTACAACAGCTTGTGTTACCTACTGCTGAGGTCAGTGAGGGATAGATAAATGGCCTAAAGTCATTCATGGCCGGCCAAATAGCTCAGGGGATTTAAGTGCCTGCAAGGTGGCGCAGATCCTTGGGTCTGTCATGCTGACTCCACGCCGACGGCACCCTAAGATGCAATTGGGACTGGGCATGGTGGTGCACACCTGCAATCCCACCTCTTGAGAGGCTGTAGACAGGCGGACCACTATGAATCCAGTCTAGTAATGAGACCCTGAACACCCTGTAGACCCTTCCCTAACATACAAAAAAAAGGCATTTCTTTGGAAGTCAAGAGTAGGCCTTCATGTATTTTTCTTATCAGTGCCTCCTTTTCATAGGAAAGTGAGATTCACTACTTGAGTTTAAAGCTGCTGTTTGAATTTTAAGATAGCTGAGAAATGTTTTAGAACCAGTATACATATCAACATGAGATAGATATAAGCCATTGGGAAGCCAGGAAATTGTAGCCTTGTGCTGAATGATGTATCTGTAAATACACAAGAATCTGCTTGTAATGCTACTTTTATGCACAAGTAGGAAAGCCCACTATGTAATGGCAGTTTGTAATCATGTGTATGCTCAAGCTTAAGGATAAAATAATAAAATGTATTTTGCTTAAATAGGATATTATTTAGCTATTAGCTATTCACATTCTTATTTTGAAGAAGTGATTCAGAGCATAGCTGAATGGACCACTAGGAAAATCAAATCAAGAAAGATGAATTTTAGTGACTCAGTTCAACTAGGGTTGATGCTGGACATTTTTCAGTGCTGGTGTTAGTAGCAAGAGGCAGAAACTGAGTGGGTTCTTCCAAGTTTCAAAAAATAATGCACTCTTTTATTTTTTGATGTTAACATAGCGTTATAAAGTTGATGAAAGCTGTAGGAAATGGAAATATCTTGCTTGTGCTCAAACAGACTTGGTCGTGTGCACAAGCACATCACTGAAATTGTCACAATAGAAATTATTATTTAAAAAAAGAAAAAAATTATTCTTGAAAAATAAGAATACTTGATGCCAGGTAATAACTAAGAGTTCTTATGAGTAATATCAGAAACATTCCAAGGAAAACTTCTTGAGAAATAGCTGACCTTTTTCTAGGAGAGGACAAAAGTTCTCACATGAATGCCTCAGGTAACAAGGACTGATAAGGAAGATCCAGTGGGAAACTAGAAGAACAAAAGGCTGAAACTGTAGTTCAGTCATAAAGCATGTAGCATGTGAGGGCCTGGGTTCCGCCCTCCGCATCCCCAAAAAAGATTCAAGGCAGAATTTTTCAGTTATTAAGGGAAAAAAGTTGGAAAAGTGACCGCTAGTGGACTCTTAGGTTCATTCATTGAATTGTTTATCTTAGAAAAAATTATATTTTTGTTAATGAAGGGCATAGACTCTAAATACTTTAGTGACATGATAGAGTCATCTCAGTTGCTTTTAAAATTTAAAAATCATTGTTTCAAAAGGATTTCATAAGCTCTCCTGAGGTAACTTAATGTGCTTAAAACAGGTTAAACATTAAGAAGTACCTTACACACACAATGGGATGCTTATCGGTGAAAAATGTTTTGTCTAGTCAGCCTATGAGACACAACTGAGATTCATGAGAAACAAAAGGTGGGGGCCAAGGGATAGCTCGGAGGCATAAGCACCGACCTAGAGAGCACCAAGACATCAGTCCCGACTCCACATGCTGTGCAGTCTTGGCCAGGATGTCAGGCGCACTGTCCCGGCCCTGGATGTACCTGCTCACCATATGGCCCCAGTACAGGGCGTTGTGGCCCACTCCTGTAATCCCAGCACACAGGAGGTTGAGCGAGAAGGATCTCTGTGAGTTCAAGACCAGCCTGGAGGCTACAATAGTAAGGCCAGCCCAAACTGCATAGTGAGAGCCTATCTCAAAACAAACAAATGGGGGCATTCTCTTTAGCACCTGTGTTTCTGGGCCTGAAGCCACTTTGTTTCAGGTCTTCCACAGCTGGTCTTAGTACACGAAACTGTCATCAGGGCATAGGCTGGCTCCTCTGACTCTGAAGTAAGGCTCATCCTCTGCACCACCAGGATCTTGGGCTTGGCAGGTACTGTGCACCAGTATCACGTGTTTCCTGACTCCAGGATCAGGAAGGAAATTCACTGAAAGGCCCAGGTTGAAAACAAAATGCAGATGTATGGTGACACAGTGAAATACAAAAAGCAGAAGACACTCTAGCTGAGGCAAAGGTATGCTTGCTCTCAAAAGGCAACACAGGAGCCGGGGAGATAGCTCAGGAGAATAAGTGCCTGCCTAGCAAGTACAGGGTCCTCAGTTCAATCCCCAGTGCCACAAAAAAATTGCTTAATTTTAATTCATTTATTATTATTATTATTATTATTATTATTAATTATTATTTTGCAGAACCGTGGATTGAACTCAGGCCCTTGTGCTTGCCAGTGAAGCACTTATTCTACTGAGCCATCTCCCCAGCCCCAAAAACTGCTTGAAAGGCAATACAGCTTATCCAAAAAAGGAATAGCCTTAAGATGAAATTTATTGAATAGAACTCAGAAATTTTTTTCAAGTAAACAGCAATTCCACAAAAGTTCTAAAAAAATAATATATGGAGATACTCTAAGTGATATTTACTTTTCCCAACCCAGGAAAATTTTCAGTTGGTGATCAGTTAAATTCGGTAGCTACTCCCCCAAGAAATTTAATGTTGTGGCATAGGAGTAATGAGACTTCGATAACTTGAAAACTGCTGCTAGGTCAGCCCCACTGCTTTCAGAGAAATACAGATATGGAATAAAAGTAAGTTCAGCGTTACCTTTGTCCACTTTTTATATGCACTTCAAATTTTCATGAAGTGTAACACTAAATGTACCAAACACTACATTTTCCTGCTTATCTGACCCTCTTTCAGATTATGAATTTTTTAAAATAGGTAGCTACCTGGATTGAGATGTTTCTGCCACTTAGGTGATTTAGAAAACACAAGAACTGAAGGATTATTTGAAACCATTGGCTGGTTAGTTTTCCAGTCACGTAGATATCAGGAAATATTTTATATAGAATCATTTTAGAGCTTCTAAAGGCTGACATGCTATTTTATTCATGCTTTTAGTGACCACTTGACAACGTGACTCACCAGTGTATAGAAGTGCTCAGAAAGCACCCCAACCCCGCAGTAGCCAGCTTATCAGGACCTCCCATGTTGTTCACCCCAAGCATGAGTGAGCAAACAGGTCTAGCCCTGTGCCCTAAAGGCCAGCATTCCTGGGCTCTGCTAGACCACCAAGGAAGGGCGCTGGGGGTGTGGAGCCTCTGAAGCAGTCCAGGGGAATGGAGTTTTACTTGAGATGTTTGGGAAGATAAGGAATCTACTCTACAGAACTGCAGAGCCTGAGCTCTGACAGGACTTTACTTTGATTCTCCATCTACTATTCGTTAGTAAAGGAACCTCTGGAATCCTTGGGTATCACCTTTCATAGTTTGCCCAATATTCTTTCCTTGCGTACAAAGACCACAAGAGATGCTTTGCTTCATTCAAATATGCAAGAAGGGCTACATTCTAAAGTGAAGAAGCCCCTGGCAATGGGAAAATCATGAAACCCTACAGAGAGGGACTATGAAAATAACTTTAATGTGTGTTTGGTATGATCAAAATATATGGTGAATGCTTAATATTTTAAAATTTATTGCAGTAAAAGACACATTATCATTAACTGTATGTGGCCACCAAGTATGGCCTGATGGAAGCAGGCTCATGGAACGTCACGGCGTGCCTCAGCGTCCTCATTCCCCAGCCGTGGCCCTGTATGCCCTCTGGATCTTCCCCCAAATCAAAGTGAATATGAAAAATAAATATTTTGAATTGATTCAGGGCATCGGTCAAGCACAACTGCACAACTAAAGACATTTACAAAAGAAGACTTCCAGACTTGATTCAGAAAATGGCAAGAATGCCGAGATGCGTGAGTTCTAAGGGAGGGAAGGGGATTTTGAGCAGAACTAATGAGAGTGTGTCTTTTACTGTCATAAGCACTTTAAAGTTTAACTGTTCTATTTTTCAACCATACCTCTTTTCTAGTACCTACAGTTTGATTTGCACTTCTGAAGTGTATCTCATCTTTCCTAAAACTCTTTATGTTTTATCAGTATTCTAAGTTACAGGTCAGAAAATACAGTCTCCAGACAGCAAAGTGCTTTGCCAACAATACTCCCTGCAACAGAATTCAACGAGTCAGTGGTAGGCTTTCTGATTCCAATACTGGCTCCTGTTCCAGCTTCCAACCAGGCCTGAAAGGACAAAAAAGGACAGTGGTCACCATCTCATTCACCAAGAAGTCCAAAATCACCTACTGTGCCCGAAGTGCCAGGTTTAATTGCTTGTACAAAATAAATAAATAAAAAGCACTCCAACATCTGAATGATCATTCTTCTTATCTGCTTAATCACTTATTCTGAACCTTTCTCAAGTGCTATCTGACTAATATGCTAAAAAGAAAGCAAAATAATAATAATAATAATAAAACAGACAGCTTTCAACTTTTAGGCTTCTTGGAAGCCTAATAGTATATGTCCACTCAAGCGCACAAAAGTATTAAAGATGGCAGGTATAATTCCCAAGTGAAAGCATTACTTTGAAAGTAGATATGGAAATTTTGAGGCAGCTTGAGTCACCTGTCAATTAATAAACTTTGTATAATGCGGCAACAAGAAGACAAAGAATTGTTATGTTTTGCAACGCTGTAAAAGAAAAAAAAGACTGCATCTCTGAGGCATTTACTCAATTCTTAGAATACTAGAATATTCTAGGCTGCTTGCCAGGTGAATGTTTGGTTGAATATAAATAAGCTTATTATCATGCATCTGTATAATTTGTAAACAGAACTGAAGGTTAATAAAACATTTTTATACCTGAGCAGATCAGTATTTTCATAGAGAAAGCCACCATCAGTTTGCCTATGTTTCTCAGACATTTTTTAATGTTAGCATTCTTCAAATACGAATACTAATAGAATTTTCAAAATTTTTCATTATCTTACACCACTTTCTATCCATGGTCACAGAAAGTGCCTTAGGAAATCTTTTCTCATTTACTATGACTAAGACTTTAACTTTTCCAACTTAGCTTCCCTGGAAAGTATATCAAATGAATGTGTTTGAATAATACAGATAAAATAAATAATACAGTCCAAAAAGTTAACATATCCATCCCTTGGGTCTGCAATATCTTCTTTAAAGTGGAATTGTTTCATTGTAGGTTACTAAGTAAGACATCACCCTTTCATTGGGTTTGTTATTTAGTAGTACTCTAGTGGGAGAGAAAATACTGTCTTAAGGAGAATAATAATAGCAGTTGACATAATAGCAATTGACAGATATATTTTCTCAAGCAAATTATGCTGAAATTTAAGTCATAGATCAATCTGAGAGGTTTTTTTTTTTCACATACATAGAAATTGTTTCCCTCGTGACATGTGCCATGACCTTTAATTCATCCTTGTCACATCCAGCTGTTTTTTCAGACAGACTGTATCCTCTCCCACGTTTTATTACTGAAGCTGCCTGCTTGATTGCAAACTTGGAAGCCGTCTAATAGGTGGATGACATGGATAACGAAGGTGATGTGAGGCAACATAAACATAGAAAAGAGGTTCAACACTTCACAGTGTTAAACTGACGTTTTCAACCTCTGAAAGTAGGTGAAGCTGCTTACTAAACTATTTGTAAAGAAAATCTTACAAGAGAAAAAACTTATGCATCCTAAGAAGGTATTACTTTCTTATTTGAGACTAAATTTTTCTGTCATTTCTGGATTGAAAAAAAAGATGTAACAGGCAATAAATGCTATAAACTGCATCTGAAATTCAATTATTACTAATAAGAACATACAGAAATAGTTCTATGAAAGAAAAAATAAGTTCACTTTTATCTTCTCTGTTCTCATCTGTCAAAACCAATTTCCCCAGACTTTTTTACTTAGAGTAAATGTAGTCAGGAAATTTAACCATATTCTTTCTTTCTTCTTTTTTTAATTCTTCTTGGGGGGGGGTGGCATAGCTACCAGAAGAAAAGAAAGCTACTTTAAATAATATCAATCCTTTCCACCTCTAGTTTATTAGCGCTCCTGTAATACACAGTTTCTCACAACTATTTTTTGAAAGGTAAGTCATAGCCAATTGTCTGTCTACAATTTTTTATATTTGCTAGCTTAGCATACTTCCTTTTGTCCTGTAGGTCTGTTGACATTTCACATCAAGCCCATTCTGTTTGGAGGCAATCCTTTTACCAATACTTGCATGGTAATGCTGCCCAGAGGAAAATGTTATCCAACAATTTGATTTAAACCAGTGTGATAATTTAAGCTCACTGTATTACATCATCGGAAACAGCACCTTTCAGAGGGCCCCCATGTAGTATGGTCAACTAATTAAGGATTGGGACATACCAAGGGCTACTAAGAAGTATTTTTAAACTTTCTTTTCCTTCCCTGGCTTATGTTAAGGAAGGCCCTTACAGAATTACCAAGTCATTAACCTCGTCCTCCACGAACAGCAAAAGTCAACAACCATAAATCATTTAATAACAACTTCCTAAACGTTTAAGACAGGAAACAATAAATGATGCTCAATCCAAAAACAAGTTGCAAGGATCACCTCGCTGGATAGAGTATAATCGCTGGGGTTAAAATTAGCCAGGTCACCTTACTCTTGTGGAAAAAAGGCTCTGGGAACCTGGCAACCAAATAAATAGATAGCAACTTCCTTCCCATTCATAAGCTTCTTTTAATTCTACACTGAAAGTTTATTCCAAAGGCAAACACCTACTAACTTACTGACACTACTTCCTAAGCTAAATGTGGGAACCCACCTCATTACAAAGATCCTGGGCTTTAAACATGTAAATGTGTAATGTGAGCATGTAACTCGGTCATGTTAGGAATGAACATATCTTATAATTCATACAGGCAAATAGCATTTCTTTCAGAGACGGAACTATGCCTGGAGGTGTGCCTTACCCAAGTCCAGTCTACTGTATTTACATTGGCTGTTTACTGTATCACCGCTCTTCTATGAGGAGCAAATAGTCTTCATATGTTCGTGTTTGTTACTTTAGCATGCTAGCCAAGTGTCTGGGAGAGACTATGTTCAACTTCCTCGCCCTGCAGCAACCTATACATCCAAATGATTCCCTAAAAAATCTAACTCAGAAGTTGAAAGTAGCATAGCAGCTAAACGTAGAAGATATAACTTGACAAAGCATAATTATCTATGATCAAAGTATTCTAAAACATTTCTACCCACTTAAGTGATTTATACGCAGAATTCTGACAGAATGATTCTGCCTATTTTCCACGAGGTGGCGATATATCTTTTTCTTTACAATCCAAACGTTTTCCTCAGGGTTTAGTGAAAATGTTCATTTGAGTTTTGGGTTTTTTGATTTGTTTTTGGTTTTCTTTTGTTTTTTGAGTAGATATGATTGAAAAATTAAGATTAAAAACACATTAATGAAGAAACTATAAAATTAAGAAGAAGTTAAGAAAAAAACTAGGAACATTGTTCTTTTGCTTATAAAACTTGACATAAAAACTAATAATACATTCTGCTTTACATATGCTCATCATTAAAATGAACAATAACTCTTACATGTCTAGGATATCGATCAGTGGCATAAGTACCTGTCTGGAAAGCACAGTGTCCTGAGTTCAATTTCTGGACTAAAAAACGAAAATTTGGAAATGATTTATTCTTTCAATTGAAATCAGGTCTGTTACTTAACATTGGTATCAAAAAAAATTAGCAAATTTTCCAGTTCTGCTACTTAGAACATCAGTAATAAGCTATCGAATTTTAAAATTCTTGTGGAAATTACTTATTTCCATAAATTGCTTTTCATACTGACTACAGAGTTAAAAGCCCATTATACCAGATTACTGATGTGTGGTTAAGGCTTATTTTTAGTTTATATCGGTACTTACAAGTATGTTGTTTCTTAACTAACAAGACAAGCATTATTTTACTTAAAATTCAGATTTCAGTAAACTATTTGATTTATAAAGTTTCCTAGGGCTGCATAAGAAAATACTAGGAACTGTGTGACATAACAACAGAGATGTATCTTCCTCACAATCCTAGAAATTCAAGACCCAGGGGTTGGTATGCATGCTCTTTCCCAGGCCTCTCTCCTGGACTCACAGCCGGCCACTTCTGTGCCTGCACATGGCTGCCCGTTGGTCTGTATCATGCATCCTAATCTCCCTTCTCTATAAGAACCATAGTCATACCTACTCCAAGAACTTTGTTTTACTTTATTCACCTCATTAAAAGCCACATCTCCAAATACAGTCATATTCCAAGGTTCTGGGGATTAGTATAGCAGTGTGTGAAACTGGGAAGGAGAGACAAGTTAGCCCATAATAACCAGCAAACCTGCCTACACAGTGCTTCCCCTGTTCACAAACTAAGATATTTTGACATGGAACCAAAGAACATTGGATTAGAATTTGGAATTCACAAGCTACAGAAAATTCTTAGAGATTATCTGATCCACTGATTCTCAATCCTTGAGGTAGAAAAGGAATTTTGAAGTACACTAGTGCCCTGTCCATGTTCCCAAATACTGTTATGAATTAATTTGGGGTGGGAACAGTCATTGTATATTTTTAAAGCTTTCCAAGTGTTTTTAGAATGACACCACAATGGAAAACCAAAAATATTTACAGAATCACCACAAGGCTCACTAAAATGTACGTTCCAGTACTCCAGGTACTGTTACTTTTACACTGATCCCCCACATATAGAACTAAATCCATTTCTGAAGCTTGCTATTATGAATCTTCAAGGTGGTCTTTCTTATTTTATAGGTGAGAACTCTAAGGCTTAGAGAAGTTAGTTCATTGCACAGCCAGAAAATGATGGAGCCAGAATGAAATTGGCTACTAGGAATCTTGACATCTAATATGACTTTGTAGCAGGATTCTCTTACAAAACACTGGGGAGTCTTTCAAGTGCTTAGGGTTATGGCCTTAGCATTAGACTTAAGCTACTCTTTCATTCAGCCATGCCCTGACATATCCAGACACTAGTAAAGTTGCACTTCACCGGTCACCCTTGTGTTTACAGAACAGGTGCATTCCAGGCACCCACAGCATGATCACGGGTGACTGGTGAAGTCAGAACTGACAGTGATTGTGCACTTTACTGTGTTGTACTGGTGCTCTTTGTTTTGCTAGCCCTTGCTCCTCAGACCAAGACATAAGTTCTCCATGGAAAATTGTGGTGAAGGATTCAGGCTGCTAGCTAGCTGGAGGGAAGCGCTGCCTCCCTGGGTTCTTCAGTAAACGTTTGTTGGCTTCTGAATTAAGAGAAACTTAGCAGCACTTAACCATCAGAAAGCAGTAGCCTCAGTGCAGAGTTCAACTGGCAGAAAAGTGGCTCTGGTTGACTTTTGGGCTAGAGCTGAGGGCATATAAGGAGCTTGGGGGATTTTCATTCTTGCTACTCTTTGACTTTCAAAACCCATGGTTGGGCCAGGGAGATGGCTCAATGGAATACGTGCTTCCCTGGCAAGCGCAAGGGTCTGAGTTCAATCCCTGGTTCCACCAAAAAGAAAAAAACAAAAAAAAAACAAAAACAAAAAAAAAACACATGGTTCGGGAGAACTCTTAGAAGACTGGAGTCAAAGAAGTTGTGAAACAAACTTTCAAAAACCATGAGTCGAAATCCAAATGTCCCAAAGGAAATTCCTAAGTGACTAATGATGAATGAACATTTAAATTTTTTCACCTGAAGATTTAGCTTTAAGGTTTTTTTTTTTTTTTTTTTTTGGTGGAATGGGGATTGAACTCAGGCCATTGTGCTTGCCAAGGACATGATATTCTACTGAGCCATCTCCCTGGTCCCTAAGGTTTTCTTAAATAAAGTCTTTTTCAGAAATTTACAATTCTTATTGTTCATGTAATGATCTAGATTTGAGTTCGAAGGAAAAAGCAAACTGTGAAAGTCAATGTAAAACAATCATTGAAGATTTTAAAACAGTCTACATTTATAACAACACCATTCAATATGCCCTTAATATTTCTGAAATATAGCAATTTTGTACACTGCATAATCTAGTATTTTAAGTCTTCATGGGGCTAGTTATTTCTCTCTCTCTCTCTCTCTCTCTCTCTCTCTCTCTCCTTCCTCCCTCCCTCTCTCCATTATCTCCTTCTGTACCATTCTGTCTGTCTCTGTCACTCTCTCTATGTCTCTGTGTCTGTCTCTCTATGTTTCTCTTCCTCTCGCCATCTCTCTGTAGCTTTCTCTCTCTGTCTCTGTCTCTGTCTCTGTCTCTCTCTCTCTTTCCCCTTTAAGTGTGGATGAAGAGCCCCCTACGCCAGAATTATATGGTGAAGACTACTGAAAAATACAAGGCTCTTTGTCCTACAAAAGAAACACTGGATTTCTGATAGTTCCTATGGAAATTTCCATTTTTAGTAGCTGTCTAGGCGACTTGGGGCAATCTGTTTCTCTAGGAACTCTATCGTGTAATATAGATATTATTAGTTTTTTACCTTGTGAAATGTTAAATAGCTATTGTTCATAATAAAAAGCTTCTCACTTCCTTATCTGATTCTCTAGCTGATTCCACACTCCTGAGTCCCTGAGCAGGCTGATGCCAGGAGTTCCTATGATAGGCATTCAGAAACTGTACATAGTGACATTTAGATTGCTTTTGAATGTGTTTGAAGGAAAACTCCCATTCCAGACAAAAAAGAAATCCATGAGATGTGTGCACACTCAGAGAGAAATATCCACACATAAACAAGTGAAGCCCCAAGTCTCTAATGCTGAGTTATAAAGAAGTGCAGTTTGAATATTTAAATGATTTAAGAATTCAGATGTGAGCAGCTAGCCAACACATAACTCGATGAGACTTGTTTTGTCACACTAATTATCTTCACTGAGCACAAAATTAGAGTTTTTAAAGCTAGGTTTTCTAAATATCTCCTGTAGTTTTAAGTTTAGGCATGCTTGGAGGCTTAATAAACACAGCCTCAAAATCAAATACCTCTGATTTGGAAGCAGTTATAGTTAGTATCACCTTGTGTGGAAAAAGTACCTCTGCATACCAGTGTTTCCTTTTCACTTAGACTGCTCCAAAATTAGAAATACAGAAAGAAAAAGCAAGAAGCAAATGGGAGGGGGAAATGCTTCTTATAAATTCAAACATTCTTCCTGACTATCTGTTCACACAGGTGAAAGTTTTGGATACTACCTCTTTGCTGGAAGGGAAAAGACTAAAGGAGGAGGCAGGAAGATGGGACAGGGTAGCATTCAGAGACCAGGTTAAATGTCCCCAGAATAAGGGCATCCAGACACTCACTACCTCTGCCTGGCATCCTAAAGCAAATAGGTTTGCTTGCACTTACTCTAAATGCTTCCTAATGGAAAAGTTAATGACCTTTTCTAGAATGCTGACCTTTATCTTTTCTGGAAGAAACTGTACAGTGAGGCCCCCTTTTATTTTATTTTATTTTATTTTCCCCATACTTGTTTGGCTGCTGCACACCCTCTCCCTCATGGGTCTCCAGCCTAGAGAAAGAAACGAGTGCTGTGGACCCTAAAATTTCTCTGATTGCATGGCTTGCATCGATTTCTGGGCTGGGTGTCGCTGTTTGGCTGTGTTTGGCTTTGTCAAAGGCCCAGTGAAAATCTTGCCAGAGGGGAGAAGAGATCCTCATTCATGTGCCTGAGAGGAAAGAAGTCATCAAAGCTCTTTCAGAAAATGAAGGAAAAAAGTTTCGCTCTTCACAAAAAATGTAATGAAACACAGAAAAAGCTACTTTGAGTTGCACAGGCGATGGTGTGACACTGGCACAGCCACTGAAGGATGAACCCCCAGAGAAAAGTATAATCCTGGAACAGGTGTCCAGATTTAAACCCTGGAAACAGCTGTGCACTGAGACATTGATCAAGAGTAGAAATAACTTGTCCATTTCTCTCCTGAAACCCAGTAATGCTTTTTTCCAGTGAAAATAATTTAAAAAAAGATGGTAGGATTATACAAATAGAAAAAAGAAGGGACTAATAGAGTTAGTTGCTTTTACTCCATGATTTTCTTCCTACAAATTTCATCTTTATTTATTTATTTATTTTCTTTTGGTTGAGGAGGTACATGTTTTCTCATGGATTATAAAACATCTTACTATTACCCCCAGCAGAAAAAATTGTTCCTTAAAGCAAAGAGGAAGAAGAAAATATTGTATGCATTCTTTAAAAGTCTCTGTGTCAAAGGATTTATAGAATTACTTATGACAAATAATACATCATGTCCCAGATCCATTTAAAAACACCACAAATTTGAGCTGAATTCTAGGGAACCATCGGATGGCATCAGCTCAAGGGCGGGTGTCTCCACCTGCCCAGGAGGCATCCTCTTCAGCTGTGAGCTCAGCATAATGTCCTATGCCAGAGTCCCTTTCTTAGATAAACCCAGGAGAGGAATATACTACTCTTCTGTATTCTGGCCACCCTTTCATTTAGCTAAGCTAATTCAAACTGTCCCCAAATTATCTTTTCTGTTCAAAAACATTTTGGGAGGCCAGGGAGATAGCTCAGTAGAATAAGCGCTTGCCTGGCAAGTGCAAGGTCCTGAGTTCAATCCCTGATTGAGGGGGGATTAACATAAATGCTACATTGCTTCATTTCTATTAAAGATTCCTTTTGTTCATTGAAAAGAAAGTTTTGTACTTTTGTTTCTTCCTCGCAAGAAAGAATCTTTTCTTGTTTGTAACTTGTACCCTGAGCTACATGTTGGCCATTCTTTATATGATTGGTGGTCCCTCACTATTTTGTCATGAAATTTTGTTTTACTTTTTATAGAAAAGTAAGAAGAGTATTTTTATATTTTCTTTATTGATATCTACTTGTATTACATTAAAATAAAAATTTAAAACCTTTCTAAAAACTGTATGTAGATTAACGGATCTCTTGATTTTCTTGATTTTATGTCCTCAACGTTTTTTTCTGTAAACTTTCTGCAAGTTAGAGATACTAGAAAGTCCCAGTTAGTAACATGGGCGTTCACAAAACTGAACCAGAATTTTTTTTATTTTTTATTTATTTTTTAGGAAAATGAAGGGAAAAATGAGGAAAGATCTTTGAAAGAAGTCAAGTCTACAGAAAATTTCCAACAGTCCCATAGGTTCCTGAGCACCCAGGAGGCCAAGGCTCAAAGCCTTCATCTGCCCAGCAGGGAAGCCAGACCCAAGGACCAGCATGAAACACTTCTACACGTGTGGCTGTGTTTGCTCTCCAAGTCACTGCTCTGTGATCAGGTCATGGGGAGCACTATTCACAGGTTCAAGTAAAGGAGACAGGCCAAGCCTGACTGGAATTCCTGCACGTGGGCCCTCAGGTCGCAAGCTGCAGCCTAGCCTGGGCTACTGAGTGGGAATTTTCAAAAACATAAATAAACAACATATAAATCCCACAGACTGTGGAGTACTTTTCCTGGTTTATGAGCCAGTCTTCTCTCCACCACACTCCTGCATTTACCTTGTCCTGTCCTCAGGGTGACATCTCATTAAACACATAATTGCCCCAATACTATGAGTGGGCCCTGAGTACCCTCCTCTTGAGTAGGTTAAGCCAGGTGGCCATAGGAAGCTTACTTAAAATAGTGTCTGCCTCCAGTCATATATGTAAGTACAGGAATTAAAACGTATATTTGTGTACATAAAATTTATGTGTGTAGTGTAGACATCTATTTGTATATCTGAGGGTGTGGGCACAAACTTGCACAAGTATTGTAACACATACAAGTTGAAGAGGGATAAATAAGTAGTAACAGCAAACTAAAGTTGGTTCTTTTTTTTTTTTTTTTTTTTTTGGCAGAACCAGGGATGGAACTCAGGCCCTTGCATTTGCCAAGGAAGCGCTCATTCCACTGAGCCATCTCCCCGGTCCCTCAAAGTTAGTTCTAGTAGAACTCCATCCTCTAGCCCTAGAGATCATAAAATAAAATATGTTTTTAAAATTATTTCTTCGGTTTTCTCATTTGCACATCCTGAAGAGTAGACCTCTCTCTTACAAGTTCTAAGCCGCAGGATATGGTGGGCAAAGGCCAAACTGCCCTAGGAATAGACTGAGGAAAACAGGATATCACCCTCTTGTCCTGCCCAACCGGGTTCCAAACAGGACCACTCGCCTGCTGCCTGGCCAGGACTTTCTGGTCAGCTGCCACCCTTTCTAAGGAGAATAGGGCAGTAACTCAGTTTCATGGCCCATTCCCAGGCCAGATCTTGCCCTGGCTAGATTGTCTACACCTCTGGGAGAACCGTTCGCAAATTTAAGGGATGAAATGAGTATTTCAAGTTAAAAGGAACCTTCAGAAGACAACAGTGTGTGTGTGTGTGTGTGTGTGTGTGTGTGTGTGTGTGTGTGTGTGTGTGTGTTTTCCCGGGAGATATGCTTTTCTGAGAGCACCATTCCCTGCCGGTAATTCGGTAATTCCTAGGAGGCCAGTTTCTCTCCCTGGTACAGCCACCAAAGCATCGAAGGAGTCCATAGGGAAAAGGAGAGTTTTGAATAACTTCCTCTAACGTGGGCAGGGAAAAAAGGCTTCTGATGGCCGCAAAACTGCGGACTGGAAGAGAAGCTGCTGGAAGAGAAAATTGGAGATACTTCACCTTGAGCCTGACTATTTCTAGAACGAGGACTGAGGCAGCAAGAGAGTGAACGCCTACTTGCCAGGCCATCAGGTGTCCTTGCACAGCGGTCCCAGTCGCGGGACGCTGTAGGTGGGAAGCAGAAGCGCTGGACCTCAAGCGAGGCTGACTTGGGGCTCACGTCTAGGAACAGGGGCGACGTGTAGAAGCGGGAGATGGCCCATGTCTCCTCCATTTCTGGGTGTTACTGGTCCTTGATGTTAAAGAAGATTCCCCACTGAAGCTAATATTCACAAGGCAGAGCGCCAAGGTGCGCTTGGAAGAGAACGTTTAACAGGGCGTCCAGCCCCAGGAACCGCGACACTCGCCTGGCCAGGCACCACCTCCCTGCCGCGGTGCCAGTCTGGGCTTCTTGCAGCCTGTCGCCCAGTGACTGCAACTGCTACACGCCTAGCTGGCATCGGAGCTCCCAGAGGCAAGAGTGTTCTTTCCGGACCTTGGGATCCTGCCCAGCAAGGACTTGGTGGCCGTCTGGGCTTTCAGGTCCCTAGAACTCCTGCAGACCCGCGTGTGCATCTCTTTCCTGCCCTTGCGAGTACGTGGCAAACGCTGTACTCCGCACCGGAAGATACAGGTGCCTCCTCCCTCCAAGGAGGGAAGGGACTCAGAGGAGAGGGGCTGGGCTACCACAGGGAGTGCACAGATCCCAGGGGTCAGGCCTTCAGGTGTACTTCCACTGCCAGCCTAAAGCAAAGGTTGCCAAGCCCAAGCAACCGGTTGGCTTTAGGGCCTGCTGTTCCCCCACTCGAAGCTCAGGCCACCTGCTTGGACTGGGCCACCTGGCATAGACGTTCGGGACCAGCTGGTCATGTTGTCTCTGTGACCCTCTGACCTTGTTTCCTCTGCAGCTGTGAGCAGGCATTCTCTGCTACTCCAAGACAGGCGAGGTTACGCTCCTCTCTGAGAAGCTCAGAGACAGGAGAGGTACCTTGCATCTGGAAGCTTGAACAGGCAACAGTCATTTCAAACATTCCTGAGTTTGCATTGGCTGAACATGCGACTAGCTTTGGGCACCCTTCCCCTACCACTCCCCCGCCAAAATGGTCCTTTGGGGCAGACAGATCAGCATAACTGCACAGCCCTAAAGTGCCTGCCATAAAAACACCTACCTGGATTGCTCCAGCGATGCTCAGCCAAGGCTGGGCTTTCTTCCTGATTGTCTGATTAAGTTAATGGCCACACAAAAGAAAACACAGGGGGAGGCTCTGGGTGTCTGCATGGATTCTCCAGAAAATGTGATTCCCCGACTGGGAGAAGCCACTTCCAGAAGGCAACATTTACTTACCTTTTTATAGACCTCTCTGCATTCCTGTCTGGATCCTCAGTAGCTAATAAAGCTGCCTGGGTGATACAGAGATTCCAAGGACCAGACAAAGTTCTTGTTGTTGTTCTTATTTCTGATTAGGCCCCAAGACAACCTGCATTTGTTTGTGTTGAATAGATTTTTGATCCAAATATCCACTGATGTTTCTGGCTCAGACAATTTAGTGTGCCTGTTAGATAATGTGATTTAAAATGCTAGAGACCTATCTTCTCTTTGTCTTCAAATGTCTTCACTTTTTGCAGCTGTTTTCTTCACTGTCAATCTTGGCCTGTCTCTAGGAAGTCCCCTTTCTCTTTGCTCATTAGGTAAAACAAGTTCTGCATGCCTCACTCATTTTACAGACAAGAAATCCAAGCCACAGGTAAATCAGTGATGCCAACAGCATGCAAGGGCACCCTCATTAGAGTAACAGCGGTAGAAGTGGAATTTTGGACTGCTCTTCTCACTATACCTAGTTGGGGATGAGTGTAACAGGTAATCAAACTGTTGCTTAGTAAAACTGAAAGAAGGCCTCAAATGTAATACAAATTTTTCTTGAACACCCCTAAGGAAGCCAAGCTACTTCTGCAGCAATTTTTCTTATGCTCCCTGTAGACACATGCTGCTTGCCCCCAGCTTTCTTTTCACTTTTCTTTTTCTTTAAAACAGCCTCCTTAGGTCACCCAGGCAGGACTCATGTCAACCTTTCAGCCTCTCTGTAGTCCTAGGATCACAGGAGATGCCACACCTGGCCGAGGTCTTCAATCTGGTCGTTTACCTGCTCCCTATCATAACTTGTTTGTGGTGGCCTTAACACAAACAAGGCCTTAAAATCCTTTTAGGAAAAAGCATGGAACATCCTGTACTGAGACCTCCAGTAAATTTTCCATTTTAGGTCTTTTTATAAGTGTCCTTCAGGCATAGGGGAGATCAGTAAATGGGAATAGCTCTCCCTAGCATGGCTGAAACAGTGCCTGTTTCTACAGCATCCATAGATAACTACATGGATGCCCAGGAATTATGAGCATACTATCCTAAGACCTAAGGTAACAAATCACTCACACTTACACAATACCCTCTATTTCATCAAGAATTGTTGCCTGTATATGAAGACTAAAGAGTGGCTTTTCATAAAGGTACCAGGAAGAAGAGGCAAGTTGTCAGGTTCTTTTTATTATTATAATGTTGCATACTCATTCTTCCTGTCTCCACTACGGATGTTGAAGAATTTTAGAAGCAAAACTGGGCCCTTTGACACACAGTTTATTATCACTAGAAGGGTCTCACTAGAGAGCCAGACACCAGAGTACTGCAAGGTTCTAGATTATAAAACATTCTTCCATATAGACACCATTTCTAGAATAAACCAAAAATGAGTTTTTCCTGTTGTCCTAGATACAGGCTATTTGTCTCTGGCCATTTGGAAGATGCTAATTATCTTGCTGCCTACAAAAATGCAGATGTCCCAGTGACAGGTTAGTTGCAGCAGCAGGCATTTTTGTCAAAATGAATTGTCTTTGATGGAGAAGCCCAACCACACTTTCCAACCAAAGATTTTTCCAAGCCACAATCAAACCATCTTTAGGGTCACAACTGGCTTACAGTAAGTAAATGCAAATGGATGGGTCAAGGTTTATTATCCCTCTATTCTGCCATCTCTTCCCTTTTCTTCAGGGACTGAATGATACCTACTCAAAGTGTAGCACATAGTCATCAAAAAAGTGTGTTACAAACTTTGCAAAAAATAGCTTTGAAGAAAATAGTCATTTATTGTCAAAGCATCCAACATACCCAGATAAACTATAAAGTTTAATAAATCTTTCCAGGGATAAAAGAAACACATAACTATTCAGACTCCGTTTCACTGACACAAAATTACACTTTGTATTAAAAGGAAATACATATTTACATAATTGATGACATTCTTCATTGAAGTCCGTAATCATTTCGTGATACATGCACTTCCCCCTGGAAACTTCAACTGAATGGCAAGCCCGTTTTTATTCACTTTGTTTATTTTTGTAAGAACACAAGCTATCATCAGGAAATGCAGAAGTCGTCTCACCGTCCTCTGTTACTTTATATCTAAAATAAATTTTGTCCTTACATATAATTATTACATCTAAACCGTAAGTGCTTAATAATTTAAGTAGAAACGTATGACAAATGCATCAATATGTTGCAATATATGACATTTTAAAAATGTACCTTTGTTTTTGGGAAAGTGAAAATGCGTGCATTCAAAGGAAATCCCCTTCCAACCACCCACCCAATCAAAAATCCACCGTCCTGTTGCGCGCGCTTGCGCGTCTCTTGTGTGTATGTGTGTCCCGGGTACATACTTCAAGGAGGGGAAGAGGCAAGTGTTTGAACGTGTATATGCGCGTGCGTGCGTGTGCAGTGTTTCTGGGCTCGAGGAAGTGGTAGGTGTCCTGCGGACTTTGCTCCTGCAAGTGGCTTGACTGTGCGCGCCTAGGTACAGTTGGGTCCTCTCCGGGTCAGTTGTGCGAGGTCATGTGCCTGGATAGGTGATGGCGCTCCCTGAAGGACTCGTTGCAAATGGGGCACTTGAGTTTCTCCTCCCGCCGCCGCTTGACCAGCGGCTCCATAGCGTACTCCTTTTTGTGGTGCGAGCGCATATGGTACACCAGGTCGGAGGTCATGCGAAAGGAGGCGTTGCACTTGGCGCACCAGTTCTGCGCTGGCAGACACAGCGAAGTGAAGGAGGGCGGCAGCAGTGTCAGCGCCGCGGGCAGCTGCAGTTGGAGGGGCCCGGCCGCCGCTGCAGCCGCCGCGGCCGCAGAGCTTTTGGGCCAGAAGGCGGTGGCGTAGAGGAAGGGGCTTTGCTTGGGCAGCCCGCCGCCGCCGCTCGCCAGCGCCCCGCAGCCGCCGTTCAGGTCCGCGGCGCCCTGCAGCTTCACGGCCAGGGGGTCGGCGGCGGGATACAGTCTGGTGGGGCCCACACCGTCACCGGGGTGGCACGGCTCGAGTGCGCCCAGTTTCTGCCCCAGCACCAGCGGGGAGAGCTGCGAGAAGGAGCGCGCGGGCTGCGAGAAGGCGCTCTTGCGCTCGTCTGGCGCGGAGCCCTGGCCGCCGCCCGCTGCAGCCCCCGCGCCGCCGCCCAGCTGCGGCACCGACGTGAAGGCGCTGCCGCCTTCCAGCCGGCCCGGCAGTGCGCCTCCGGGCCGAGGGCCCAGCAGTTTCTCGGCGCCCGCCGGGGATGCGGCCGCGGGGGTGGATGCGCCGCCCCCGCCGCCGCCCCCAGCGTCCTGCTCCTCGGGCGCCGCGCCCCCGCCGTCGGCCGCTGGCTCCTCCTGCAGCCCTGCGGAGCGCGCCGCCTTCTTCACTTCCACGAAGGCGCTGCGCTTCGCCTCGCCAGTTTCGGGGCTGGGCGGCGTGAAGAGGCGGCCGCCGTCCTCCAGGCCGAAGTAGCTGCCTGAGGCGCGGTACTGCTGCGGCGTGCACACCAAGTCCTCCTTGGACACAGGTGGGGCCCGCTCCGCCAGGCGGGCCCGGCCCCCCACCTCCGCAGCCTCCTCGGGGAACTTCCGCTTCCCTTTGCAGCCGCCCGCGGCCGCGCCGTCGGAGCTCAGCTCCGCCTCCTGGTGGCCGGCGCTGCTGCAGCCACCGCTGAGCCCCGAGGAAGGAGAACTACTGCCGCCTCCCCTTGAGTTCTCCAGCTCCCGGGCCAGGTTGTGGAAATCCGTGGAAGGCTTCGCAGTGGTGGTGCTGCTGCTGCTACTGCTGCTGCCGGCGGAGGGGGGTGGGTTGCTGCCCTCGGGAGAGGGGGCCGGGTAGTGGTGGATTGGGCCAGCTTTGCAGAACTTGGGCCCCGGACCCAGGGATGCCTCCTGTTGCGGCTGCTGCCCTTTGCCACCGCCGCCCCCTTGGTCCTTGGTGCCCATGCCGCCGCCTTGCTCGTCTTGGGTACTCAGATCAGCGCTGTGAAGTCTCTTGGGGCAGCGGAAACGCAGATGCGCCACATAGGGGAACTCAAACTGGAAACGCTGGCTGCATTCCAGGCACGTATAAGGGGACGACCCTGCTTGTGAGCAAACACCACACACAGGCGCCACACGATTACTCAGCGTCGCCCCCGGCCACTTGGCCCGCATCCCCTTCGCCAGCCACCGTCAGCTCTGAGAAAACGGACTACCCGGCCTGATCTAATTTTCCTTCCTGATTTTGGGGTGTACAGTAAGCAAGCCGAGAGCGCCCCGGCTTATCCTCCCCTGTTTGTCCCAGCTTCATCCCGGGTTGCATCCCAGAAGATTCGGGGAGGAAAGAAAGGCGACCCCGGGAGGCCCTGCCGCCGCTCCCTGCACCTCTCCCCAGCCCGCGAAGGGCCCACGCGCAGGTCGCGAGCCAACCTACCATTCAGTTTGTTGTGGGGTCTAGAGGGGCAGAGCAAGAGTAACTCAGTCAGTTCTTTGCCGTACCAAACGAGTAATTCCTCGTCTTTGGCAATCCTGCGGAGAGAGCGGTAGAACAGCTGTCCGTTTTTGATGTAGGCTTCAAGGTTCTGTTCTTCCCGGTCTCTGGCCGACTGAACCAGCCGCAGCCACATGAGGCCTTCAGAGGAGCCGTTTGCTGCTGAAGTGTCTACCTGCATTTTAATACGAGACCATACATAGGAAGGAAGAGGGGACACCCCCGTGAGAAAATAAAGCCAGACAAATAAGATTCTTCACTGTCTTTTCCCGATAATTATCTGAGGCCAAAACTTAACCCAAGTTGGGACACAGATTTAAGCTTTGAACTGGCAAGCAAGAAAACTCTCCTTGTAAAACATAGCATCATATAAATGGAATGTTTTTCATATATTGGTTGAATATCAAATGAAGAATTTCTTCTTAAAAATGTACAGTAGTGCTAGCCTCTTCAGAATTTACTTCTAAATTCTTATACACTGCAAAAACATGGGGAATTTTGTTCAAAAGAAAAGTGTAAGTGTAGATCTTCAAAATTCTGTGGCATGAATCTTCCTAATTTTGGCTTGGACAATTAATAGCTTTTCTTTGTAAAGAAAGAATAGGAAGTGAGAGGACTGTTGTCTTCAAACTCAAACATATGGACATAATGATGCTTCCCTGTCAAAACAATTATTTTTATTTAAATAAACTCTGGGCACTAGCTAATGTTACCAAAGAAAGTAACATTCAGGAGATGAGCTGGCCTCCTATGCCGGAATGCAGATAATACCCAGAACTTGTACAAGTACTTCCAGGAAGCACTTAGCGTGCAAATGACCTCAGCCCACAGTTGAGAAAGATAGGAGCGTCGGGCCGGAGAACTCACAACTGAGACACTGACTGACACCTTCCTAGCATTCCAAAGCACAGTTTGTCATTGGTTCCAGAAAATCAGTTGACAATCTTTCTATTCAGTTTTCACTTTCTCATTTTTTTTTTTTTTTTTGCATTTAAACTGGGACTGCTTGCATCTTTGCATTCTCTACCTTCAAAGTTGGTTGTATTTGTTATGAGAATGAGTCTTATTCCATTTCCCATAAGATGTTGCCCTCCTAACCTACCCAGCATGGGCCAACACTTACCCTGAAGATATAAGGGACAGTTCTTTTGTCAGTGGACTTGAGAGCTATGAAGGCGATGCTGTCATACAGGGAGGTATGGCTCAAAACGCAGGGCCCAAATATAGCATTCTCGGGGATGTCGCAGGTTGTGTAAACGCTGGTAAAAATGTCTGTCAAACATTGTTGAACAGCCTTGGCATCTCCATCCCAGATGCCTCTTTGGATACCTGAATCCTCCATCACTGGAGTCAAATACACAGGACAGAGAAGCAGGTTATGAAACCGCATTCATATCACTGCTATGATCCACATAGAGGACTGCAATTCTAAGACTGATTTTTTTTTTTTGTTACACATTCCTGATTTTTACAAAGCTCCTATTTTAAAAATAAAGCAGACTGATTTAAATTGTTTTTAAAACATCAACTCAGGAGGAGTTTCCTTATTTTTTGGATGAAACACTGGGATTTCCAGAACCCATTGTCTGCTTGGGATAAAAAAAGAAAACCAGATTATTTTTGTAGCATGTTGCTAATGGATGGCTTTTGGGGTGAAGATACCAGGAAAATAGTAATATATTCTTTCTACCAACCTACACAGACTTTTCTGACAGAAACTTCTACCCCTTGGGGGAAATGTTCTTTTCCTATGCATTGAACTGAATGCCCAGGAGCTGATTTTTTTTTTTTTTTCTTTTCTTTTCTTCCTAAGAGGGAAGCAGCATTAGCAAGCAGGCGGAGACAGTGGAGCATAGCGAATGGATTTCAAGTGAAGTGTCAGGGCCACTAATTCTGTGTCAACTAACCTTTCTCTGCAGCCTACAAGAAGGGACGTATGTCTGCTCATTACCATAATCCAGCACTGTCCCTCTGAGGCTTTAATTAAAAGCAGCAAGCAGAGGTAATTATTTTTTTTCTCAACACACTTATTTATGGATGAGGGTGAATCCTAGCTACCTTGTTATACAAGAGGGTGGAGAGAGTCACATGTGGCCCGTGAAGCGAGCAGGTACAAGGCAGGCCTGAACTGTCCCCTGCCTGAAATGCTGTGTGTAATGACTGGTGAATTCTCGCTTCCCCAGACACAACCTTGCATGGGCAAAAGGGGGCAGCCCTGCTTGAATAGTCCTTCGTGGGCTCTCCAGCTGTTTAATCCGCAGCAATTTAGAAAGTAATGCCCCAATGGAGGGCTCTCTATTAAGCTGTCATAAAAGGACGTTTCTGTCCTCTTGCACTAGACAACCCCTAGAAGACATCATTTTTTAAACCACTTTAAAACATTTTTAAACAAAGCAGGCATTTAAAATGTTTAAAGTAGCTTTGAGCTAGCAGCATTGTTTACTGTTTTCCACTGATCAAAAAATTCCTCCAGGTTGGTTTTGCCTTAATAATATCATTCTTGGCAATGATTTAGTATATTTCCTACAGTGTAAGTGGTAGGAGAGTAAGCCTACTTCTTTTTCTGCAAAGTTGTCCATTAACTCATTATTAATAATTCCTATTTTTACTTTAATGTCCACTAACCAGTTAGTCTAGCAGCCGTGAATCTAAGGCAGTGCTTATTTCGTTCACCATCTTTCCAGCTATCAGAGCCTAAAACTTTGGCCAGCCTCTTTTCCCATTCATTCTCTTGCATGCCCACAGTGGCAAGTGCTGGACCACGACTACCAAACAGCAAAAAACGAATTGAAGATCTCCAAAGTAGAAACTTTATCATACTATATTATCTATCCGTGGATGTTTGTTAATCTCCTATCCAAGAAGCCTTCCTGATTTCCAGTTGCAAATTAAAATACATTTGAAAAGAAACCGGGATGGCTCATCTTTTCAAAAGGGATCAGTCTTATCCACCCTTTTCAGTTTGCTCCAGATCAGTGTTTTATGCCCTAATTTCTCTTTTCCTTTGAAAACTCTTCGCACAAGCGTTTCATTGTGCAGGGAGGACGCCGCTTTTCTGCCTTACCAGGGATGCAGTCATTAAAATGCAGTTCTACCTAACAATACGGTAAAAAGGTCCTCTCTGGCCGCGCTCCCTGCGCTCGGAGTGGCCGGCAACTGCCGAGAGCCTCCGGCCGCGGCCACAATACCCTCTGGGCGCGAGTCAGGGCTGCTGCCGGCGCAGTCGCCTTCGCCACCTAAAAGCTCCGTGCGCGGCGTCCCGCGCGGGGCCTGGGTTCTGGGCGGCCTGGGGAACCCTGCTGCAGACGCTCCGGACTCCTGAAAGCGGTCACAGAGGTCCCGGCGCGCCCGCCCCTCCAGGCAGGCATTGTCTGGCTGCAGCGCGCTCCCCAGCCCCGGGCTTCTCAGGGAAAGTGCACCCTATTCGCTCCTCCCTTTGTATACTCTTATTGGCAGAAGAGGTCCCCTTCATAATCATTTTCTCCGTATTTGAATGATGAGGGGACAGACAAGGCATAACATTTTCCAATCTTTCCACCAAACCTACCTTCCTCCCATCCCCCCTCCCTCAGCAATGCAAATACAGTAGACTTACCCTGAATAAGGTCAGGATCCACTAGCCAAATAAGGCCACCTGGAACGGGAAGCTGAGAGCGATGGTTTCTTGCTGCCTATTGTATCAGTGTATTTCCATGTCAAGGGTTGTTTCAGGTCTTGTA